>CAKAEH010001561.1:0-47246 GCA_916381525.1 Cercopithifilaria johnstoni | reverse complement strand
CCAAAAAAAAAATGGATGAAAAGACATGTAATGTTGAAAAACAATTGATCCATAAATAATTGGCATCAGCTAGATTTCCGAATCATTCCGTTTCTCGAAGTCGCAAAACTTGTTTTTCCATTCACTTTTTCGAATTCTTCATCAACCAATAATTTTCTATCAGTAGACCGAATCTTCTTTCGTTCGCAAATGTGATAATGAAAAAATCACCGCATAAGAAGTGCATTTAGATTCATAGATACCATCAATAACCGTTTGATGTTGCGTTTGTTGCACTCTACGCAACCATTCCACAAAGATTCTCGAAATACTCCTTTGTTTAGCAAAATTCCGGAGAAATTTATATCAATAAATGAATAATCTCGCAAAGAGATAGATTATAAATGTTTAATTTCATCTACGGAATTAAAATTAGAGCACAAAATTTGAATTTTTTGAAGCAAATGCATTATTATACTTTCAAATTACAACTTATCGCTGATGAATAGAATTTCATAAACCAATCTTCAAATTTGTTTTCTAATTTAATAGAAATTTTTTGAAATACTTTAAATGTATATTTCAACTTGGAGTACCAAACCATTCAAATTAATACAAACACCATTTATTGTACTCGAACATTGAATCTTTTGTTTTGTTTCCTCCTTTTATAGAAGTAATACCATTAAGTGAATAAAGTATTCTAGGATATTGGTTAAAATATTGAAATATTCTTCGTTAAAGCTATGAAAGCTTCAAAGAGTAAATCGACAGTAAATTTATGTTAGACTGAATAATTGTCAACTGATGAAAGATCTCTCTTTGTCACAGGGATGATAACGCTATTAGTCATTTTCCTGAGACTTTGACAAATTAATCGATGCGATCAAAATTGATTTAATTGAAGATTGTAAAAAACAAAACACTAACCAACAGAAAGAATAAACGATTATTTATATTAAGAATAAAAAATTGGATCTAATAAAATTATGAATCGATGAAAGGACAGATTTCGGGATTTCAAATTGGCTAATAACATTGCGATTCGAAAACATACAAATGTAAGCCAATTTTGCAAGGACACTGACGACAACACTTTTATACTGCGTATGTTATGACACAATAGGGAAGGAATATCGACGATAGATTGGTGCACACAAAGTAACAAAATAAAGAAAACGATTTCAGGGATTGCTTCGATATCTCCATTAAACTAACCCACAGAAGAGAATTCCTTAGTTGAGATCATTGTCTATTAAAGGAAATCACATGGTCAAAAATGAGCGAAATGAGTAATGACTAGACAAGCTCAATCGGTAGAATACAGATGGAATAAACACGTAGAGCCTGGTCTGCATCCAAGATGAAACTAACAACCAAGAAGTCGAATCTATTTTTATCAAATCATAATATCATCAATGAGCTTTTCATTAAACCACAACATGAAATATATCACGCAGGAATCGCCCACACTTTTGCGAATCGAGATTTTGGATATCGAAAGGAAGATCTGCAGTTAAATGAGTCATACTTGATATATGAATTGCAGGTATTGGGAAACTAAAGCATATAAACTGGCTACAATGCCAAACCTCCCAAAAATTAGAGTGAAGTGATCAAGAATCTTCGTACAGGTTTAATGAGATTTTATCTCAGCTAACGTTTCATTTATATGTACCAATTAATTATAACAATAATCAGGACAAATATACTTATTCGAGCTCACAGCAAACGACTGTAAATGGACTTCTGATATTCTGCTCAATATCCCTCAGAAATGGAACTGCGAGAATGCACCGAGACAGAACTTTTTTAGAACGAGATAGACAAATGAGAGGCCAAAGTATCACGATGATTTGAAAATGGTTTCTACAAAGCCCATGAACTGATGAACTAAATGACTTATAATGATAAGTTTTTGTGTTTTTGTTCTTATTGCTAACACAAATTTCTATTAAGATTAAATTTAGTTTGATTTGCATTGGTAATGGCAACCTGAAATTCGCTGTGTGTACAGTAACTGAAATCCCTTTAATTTCATGTCGAACTTTAAAACATTTGATTTTTTCGCTTAATGAAGATGGAAAACAAAAGAATGTCAAAAATGATATTTAGTATCTTTCAGAAGATTAATCTATAACAGAAATTTTAGATGGATAGAATTTCTTATTTATGGTTTTCAATTTTCCAAGCAAATCGCTGTTGAACGAAAATTAAAAAATTCAATCTGATAAGTTACAATAATTTCGGAAATGTAAGAAACGAATCGCAAAACGATTGATGAAGTGCAGAAAATCTAGATGCAAAATTAATCTAGAATGATATGTGATTTAAATAAAATTTGAATGAAGCAAATTTCAAGGAGAGATACTTTATTTATATTGAAAGGTTGGACGAGTGATATGAATCTTCCCGGAATTTTGCTAAACAAAGAAGTATTTCAAGAATTTCAGTAGAATGGTTGCGTAGAGTGCAACAAATACAAACATCAAACGATTATTGACGGTATCTATGAATCTAAATGCACTTTTATGTGGTGATTTTCTCATTATCACACTTGCGAACGAAAGAAGATTCGGTCTACTAATAGAAAATTAACGGTTGATAAAGAATTTGAAAAAGTGGATGGAAAAACAAATTTTTGCGCCTTCGAGAAACGGAACGATTTGGAAATCTGGCTGATGCCAATTACCTATAGATCAATTGTTCTTCAAGATTTTCTGAAATTCTTCAAATTCTTAAACACTCGCTTTTGGCAGCCTCAACTTAAGCTCAAGTTCGTTTAATTGGTGTGAGGAAGAGTTATAGTGTAAAAAATTGTCGTAGAAGAAAAAAATTTCAGAACTGGACAAATTTTGAAAATTGGTCGAGAATAGAAAATATTTCGGATGAACATCAAAAGCTTCAAAAATACATCGGCAAAACTTTATCAGGCTAAAAGTGCTTAATGACTATAATAGAGAATGTCTTTCTTGTGTAGCCGCAAATAAAGCACTAGAAATGAATTTTTGTTTTGAAATTCTGTTCCACCACTGAATATGATTTCAGGCTTGCGGACTTTATGACTTATAGATTTCTTTCATAGATACGTCTATAATGTTGTATTTTACTGCGCTCCAAAGAACAATTCCACAAATAATACTTAAAATATTTCTTTTGTTTTATGAATTTCCGAAAGATTCATATCTGACATTCAACTTCCAATATAAATAATTACTCTTCGAATTTTATTATACTAAATTCCAATTTAAATTCAAAATCTTTTCATACATATCTGACAATGCTATTTTTCAGCTNAACCTTTTCCTTATTTATAGTGCACACTTTCTTAAAAAAATCATAACTGTTAGATCGGAATTTAGAAATTTTACTTAAAAGTTGTAACACTTTTGAAATATGAGGAATAGACTTTAATTAATTGATTAGAATATATATATTCTATCCGAAAAATGACATTGTAGATATGTATGAAAAGATTTTGAGATTTAAATTGGAATTTAGTCCAACAGAATTCGAAGAGTAATTATTTATATTGGAAGTTGAATGTCAGATATGAATCTTTCGGAATTCATGAAACAAAAGAAATATTTTAAGAATTATTTGTGGAATTGTTCCTTTGAGAGTAGTAAAATACAACATTGTAGATGGTATCTATGAAAGAAATCTATAAGTCATGAAGTTCGCAAGCCTGAAATCATATTCAGAATTTCAGAACAAAAAATTCATTTGTAGTGCTTTATTGGCGGCTACACATGAAAGATGTTCTCTAATATGGGGACAATCATTAAGAACTATAGCCTGGTTCTGTTTTGCCGATGTATTTTTGAAGCTTTTGATCTTCAGCCGAAACATTTTCTATTTTCGACCAATTTTCAAAATTGGTCCAGTTCTGAAAATTTTTTCCACTACTACAATTTATCACACCGTAATTTTTTGTTTTTGTAATTTTTGTTTTAATAATTTTGTTTCAATAATTTGTTTTAATAATTGTTTTAATAATTTCAAAGTTTTAATAATTTTTGTAATAATTTTTTTTTGTAATTTTGTAATTTTTTAAAAATGTTTTTATAATTTCTTCTTAATGATTTTTGTCATTTTCGTTTACACCAAATTATTGTTGATGTTTTCCATTACGTCATAAAATTCATAGAGCAGAAATCATTATCGGTATCTTTATGGAATTTTCTTACAAATGTTAGAGTATGAAATATAAAATTTATGAAGCGTTCAATCATCATTATCATATAATAAGAAAGCTTTTTGAAAACTGACCAATTTTAAGATTAAAAGAGAAATAAAATATTTCACCTTAATTGCGTACGGTGTTCTTACCATCAGGCAGATATTTCAGAATTTTATAAATATATAATTACGACGTCCCTGAAATATTTCTCTTCATATTTAATACGAAAGTTTTGAAAGCCTTATTGTTTTTTATAAAATTTAATTAGAAGGAAAGGACAAGTCAAATATACGAAGAAAGAAAAACGAAGACGAAGAAAGAATGGAAAGAAAGGACAAGGCAAATATATGAGCATTTCTTTGTTATTGCTTCAATCTTTGGATGATCTTGTCAATGATCTAACCGGAATAATTATTTCATGTAGTTGGTTTTCATTTAAGCTTGTCAGTCGTACTATTGAGCGAATTGCTATACATAAGTAATCGTCTCTAATTTTTCAAACGTTGACAAATTCGTTAATCTTTCGCTGCTTAGAAATTCATGAACTCAGACCATCCATGTATGTGGAATCGCGGGAGCACTGAATGTTTTACTAAAATTTCTAAAAACAATAACTACGCGTTAACTTGAAAGTTCCCGGTACCCCTCGATTCACTCAGAATATTATGATCATCCATATTTCTGCTTAAGATTTCAAGAAATGACAGAACTTTTGCATGAAGTTAATGCCTATGACACTGAAAAACCATTTGAGCAGTCTTTCAAATTGAAATTAAAAAAAATGAAATTTCTGACTGCAAGACTTCTCATATTTATTATCCCAGGTCTTAATAATAGTATAAATTAATCAACAACAGTTAGGATCACGTTTTTGTCAGTATTTCTCTGGCGTTATTACGAACAATCGCTTCCATCCCTTCAACTTCAGCACACCAAGCGCCAATGCGATCGCTCATCGCCAGAATCTGATTTATAAATATTAAATAAATTAAAACGCTAGATTCGACCAGCTAGCAGTGTCGATCCTTTGTCAGAAAAGTTTCGGTGGTCAATTCCATTTGAGATTTCACTAAGCTAGAGTATATATTTTAAGTATAAAGAATTGAGTTTCTAAGAGCAACTATAAATAATTAAAACTCACGAAGAAATCAAAAGATTTTGAAAGCCGAGAAACTTTAGGAGACAAAATGCTAAATGCTCAGCTTACAGTAAAACTCGGAAAACAGAAGTTTGAGAAAAAGGCGAAAACACCTGTTGCGGAGAAAGTACTCTCGGTTGTACCCACGTAATATTAACTAGTTCCTCCACTTGATCAATTGAACCCTGCACCAGCCCCTTGCTCAACGCCCTCATTACCAAAGCCTCGACTTTATTTAGATCAATATGGGCTTTGTCAGCAATTTCTTTAAATGGAATATACCGTTCTTTCGAGGGACGAGCCAAAGCAATCTGCAAATTTCATAAATGATGTTTCGAGGTTCAAAATTAAATAAGCATGTACACGTTATATAACTGAATTCACAGTTATGAAGTCAAAAAAAAAACAAGGCGTAAAACAACATTAAACAACTAATTACCTCCATCAAACTCAATAAGCGAATTTTATCTTCCAGAAGATCTTGATGATCCTTAAGATCATCCCATTCGGCCCACTGTGGACGATACTCGTTAAATTTATTGAGATCACCAGCATTGAAAGCATACAATACATCAATGATCCATTTTTCGCGAGTCCCTTCCAGCGATTTCAGAATCGGATGTGCCAGCTTCAACAAAATCATATTTATTATAAGAAAAAGAATGTATGTTCACAACATATAAAAAAATTTTTATTACCCTACAATTTATCTGTTCTAAAGCTCATTTTACATTGTATTAATCACATTACAGAAAGGAGTTGGGTGTTTGGGGGAGGTTTGAACGATATTCGTCACAGTACAATATATTTAGCATAAAAGGAAAGGTGAAAGGCGAGAAAGGAACAGAAGTAACATGCGATTGTAGATAAATGAAAAAAAAGATGAAAATTTATTGGGAAAAAACACTACCAATTCACCAAAATTGTAAACATTATCGCCCAATAGCGCTGCAAATCCCAATAACACTGCTTGCAGTTGTTTCTCGGATTGCGATAACTTTGTCTGATCTTCACAACCTAAATAACGTAAAGCTTCGCGATAATAGCCAGCGTAATTGCCAATTTCCTTCAGATAAACAGACGAAACCTGAAATTTTTTCACATTTTCCAAAGTGAATATGAAAAGATATTTTTACCAGTGGACTGCAGCCGAATCTGTAGATTTCAGTTCTTCTTATGGAAGGGACCTTTTATTTCTAAAAGAGGGTATCTAGAAACCTTATAAAAGGATCCATGCACTGGTGTAACTCCGGGCAATTCGTCCAGCAGCACTTGAGTTTCTTCAATCATTTTCTGAAAAACAACGAAACCCTTATAATGGCAAGAGAACAATCAAATAATTTTCTTACTAATGTATACGAAACTATTTGTGCAGTTTCACAACAACACAGAAGTAAATCGAATAAGACGGAAGACACGTAATTAGTACCCTCACAATTTGAATATCGACGCAACGATCTTTAGAGTCCTTATGCATCAGACGTAATTCAATCTGTCCCGTTCGCACACGCACTACTGCTTGTTTGTCTTTCGAAATTGTCCTCTCAATTTTATTCAGAAACGCAAATGCGGCATCTCTGTCTGTAATAAACAGATTTATTAATTGCATCGAATATTCTACAATATTTTAGACTTCATCATTAAAATCATTTCGATGTCGTAACGGTTTATAATAATATTAGTGGTTCAGAACAAGTATTAAAGAATATCTTTGTCTGAGTTTCATCACATTAAACTTTCGCAGTTTCATTCATCTCATTGTGTTTGCCGATATATAAAAAAATATTCCAGAGTACAGACATAATTCATTCCTAGTTACACTCAACTGCTTTCTATCGACTAATATTTGGAAGGGAATGAAAAGATTTGCTAATTATTATGAATACTCTTCTAGTGATAATAGCATACAAAGTACTGAGCAGAATCTACATATCCATTGAAGCATGATTATGTTTACGAATAACAAAATTCCTTACTTTTTATAAAAATTGATTTTGCAACTGGAATGATAATTTCAACAAGCTGCAAAGGATTTATTCGATGCTCAAATTCATTGATAAAATTGTCATAAAAATCCTTCAAATCAATCGTTTGAATAAATCCGTCATCATTTATAACTTTTCGCAATTCCACAGTTAATTGATGCCAAAGCCTAAAAAATCAATTTTGCATAACTTGCAAAGACGCTATGAAAATTTGAAGCCTCGAGACTAACTTGGTTCGTAATTTTGTTTAAAAATTGGAAAGTAATGGGAAGATTATCTAGTAAAGAAATTACATTTGCTCCTGAACAAATGCAATCGGAAAATTAATCAAAAAAAAACATATAGCCATTATTATAATAATTCAGAGATATCGAGTTAGATTTAAAAAAGTTGCGATAAAAATAAATTTATTCCATTTGTTGACTTCAGAAAAGGAAATCTAGCAGTTCCGCTACTGACATACTAACTTATTAATTCGATCTATATGGACCTTTTTGAACTTTCTAGTAATTGAAAAATACTTCTTCAACAAAAAAGACAATGATCTTGAAGTCTTTCACCGAAAAAGGTTACATAAACCATAAAATTTGCAACCTTTTAGCGACCTATTTCAGATCTCAGTATATTACAAATAGTGTTCCGAAACGACAAAACCTACTTACTTTTTGAAGTAGAGTTGTTCGAGCTTTTGCCAAATATCAGCAACAATTTCATGAGAAGTACTTTTGTTTTTCATTAAATATGCTTCAACTCTTTCCGACATTTTCTAATAGTTCAGTTTGATCACTGCTCACTTCTGCAGTGATATGAAATATGAATCTAAATATCTGAAAATCATTTATATTAGGGCAAATAAAAGATCAAATGCATCTTTTCCATGAAACGCAAAAAATGAAGTGCCGAATGGTGCTATCAAAGACATAGAACTACTTTAATGACAATCTAGTGCTGTCATAGAATTACTGAATGGACTTATCACAAATTTATCTACCTCTAAGTAAGATGGACTTTGGGCAAGTTGAGAAATGGACATTTTGATTGAGATTAATTATAGAAACAGAAGCATCATTCTAGCTCTCAGGTAAAATTACCGATGCACAAATATCTCGCCAACTTACTCTCCTGCCTCTCGGATAAACCATCGACACTTATGAAATCATTAAAATAGCCACTCGAATTTAAACCCAACCAGGAAAATTAGAAATTTTGTTGCGGGAGATTTAAATATTTTTTTTTGTTATAAAATGTCGTTGACAACAAAGCTTAAAAAGCGATGAAATAGCCAAACAACCCAAATTTTACTCTAGTTGGGATGCTTAGTTATTTGAGTGTTTTATCAATATAGCAGAAGAATTTCATTGTATAAGTCCGTTCAATCCATTCCGTCTCTACAATAGCTGTGCTGTTTTTTCTTATATGCATTTTCGGCTCTATTGATATTCCCATTTCTTCACTATATTTGCTAATTAACTGTAATATTGAATAATGTCTATTATTTCTTTTATCTCTCAAATTGATTGTCAATCTTTAACTTTCACTATATCTTCCTTTCTAACTCTATTAGACAAATGTTGCTTGAAATTATGGAAAGATTGTTCACAATGTTTATATACATTGTTACCAATTTATAACATATCACTTCAGTTTTATGTTATCACAGCTAATTAGCAGTATGACCTGGACGTGTGTTTATTGGAGACGTCGTTCGAATTAATTGTTATTATCTGTGATAACATAAAACTGAAAGTGATACGTTATAAATATCTTACCAGTAACGCCACCCTAACTCATGCCAATTTATTATAATATTATTGTTGATCGAGTCGATGCTTCCGGTATCAGTGTAAAATGACTGCAAACTAAGAAACGTGCCGGTTGGCATCCTCACCATCCTTATTTTTATTTCCATTCAATATTACTTACAATTTATTTAACTCTGTCGTCTTTTTCTTCGCATCCCTCCATCTCTCATTTTTACGTGCTGTTATTATTATTATCAGCAGTTTTATTGAAATATCTAAAATTTATGCAAAAATTTAATGCTTCAGATGGAATTGGAGGATGATTCATCAACTTTGCGATCATCAATACGGAATCATCGGTCGTCCAGATTAAGCACTGCTAGCAGTGAAGTAAGAATTTTATGTGGAAAATAATGCTCTGAGGGGAAAAAACATTTTGGTGTAATCTTTAGCTTTGAGACAACTTATTTTATCTTTTGTCACTACTATCATTCTAAATATTATTATCATCACTTTCGATTGTGCTCGTTATTGTTATCTTCATTAACAATATTTGATAATTTAATATCAGCCATACTATTGCAAGATTCTATCTAATTAACCACCGTGTACGTTATTTTCAGGCTAGTGATAAAAGGCGTTCCCTTCGTGGTCGACGTTCAAGTATGTCTGTAAAAGAAGTTGTAAACGGCATTGAAATTACTGTAAGTTCAGTTTTGAAAAAGTTTGGAAGTTGAAGCACAACATTTGCTACAGCACTGGTTATCATTTTTTTAAGTTCATTTAATTTTCAAATTTTGTACTTTCGGGAAATTCTCCAAATTTATAATGGCATTGAAGTCTTATGGTAATAAAAGCAATTTAAGTCTTTAGAATTGTTCTTAGTGCTTTTATTGCAGCACATGAACATATAGAAGCAATTTTTCTCTTGTCGTTATTTTACAAACAGTTTTCTACTTAAATTTCGAGCGCCAAGTCTAATTCTCAATTCCACATTTTCAGATGACTGATAAACTGCATTTTTATTTAAAATTTTTCTAACCTAGAAAACAGATTTGATATGATTTTTTAATTAGTAGCACGTTAGACGTATTTTAGCGTTGGTAAGTCATGCATATACATTGATGCTCATGATCTTGAATTTTTCATCTTTTGGGAGTTACAAATATTTTCTAGAAAAACGTGATTATTGGGGACGACATAACTAAAGTAAATGAAAAGAATTCTTCCTTTATGTCTGTAAAAATAGCTGCTGTGGATGAAGAGAGGGAACATTTGATAAAATATATGAAGAAATTGAAAAATGAAAAAAAACAGTGGAATGAAATGCTTCAGAACTATGATAAGAGTGCCGATATTGCAAAGAGGTTTGCAATTTCATAAACTCAATTCTTAGATCTAACCGATTTGCAGCAACATTTGAGTAATAGTCGAAGGCGTCAAAACCTGTGAAATTATGTGGATTGTTTTGATAATGTTATTACTTTTTTTTAACATCGTGAAGTTTGAAGCCTTTTTGCCTTTTTCTATTCTATAGATCAGTTAGTGAGATTACGAAATTGAGGAAATAATGAGAAATGGTAATAACTGAATAATCATTTGGAAGAATATTTTTGGTTCTTGGAACTTAGGAAAATTGAAAATCTCTGAATAAGTATACTTTCAGTGAAATGAATAAGCCGATTGTACTTAGTCCAAAACGCGTAGAAGAAGTACGCATTGAGTACTTGGGTGCCAGAGATGTCCCATCATCTATCGAAATTGCTCTGGCAATGAGACCTGCTTTACAGAAAAAGGCTGAATTACAGGTTCTTATTATTTATTTATTTTTTTGAAATGAATTAGGATGTTAAAAGTAAAGAATTTTTGGGTTTAATTTTTTTAAATCTTATCTTTTCAGGTGTCACAAAACCAAAAGCTAAAAGCTGAGGTAGCTGCTGCCGAAGAGAGATTTCATCGGTTGCAGGAGTTAATCAAAATTCAGGAGAAATATTTGCATTGCGAAAACATAGATGAGCTTCTAGCACAAAAAGCTGAATGTGATGCTACTCTCTTGAGAATTGAAAACTGGATGGCAAAACATGGTTTTTCTGAACGTCTTACTGCTGTTTGAAGCTGTTCATTGATATCAAATTCTGCTATAATTGTTTCTTTATATACTTTTTGCTTCTATGACGTTTTTGTAAGCTTCATCATTCTTGTAATAATATCTAATATGTGAGAGTTTTCTAAGTTTTTTTTACCTATGTAGAGCATATTTTAGATGTACTGAATAATTAGTTTGGAAGGAAGGAGTGTTGACAAGTTGACAAGTTACATATTCGTATGTGGGACTTCTTATATTTTCAACTTTCGTCGGTTACTGAATAGTTTTCTTTGATCTTTAATTATTTCACTTTATCATTGTTGTATATCAGTGGAATCAGTTTTGTTTACAAAGCGATCTTTAAAACAGAAAAAAAATCTTTTTTTGAATCGATACATCATTTAACTTGCTTATGAATATTAGCAAGATATCATAGACAAAGTCTCCCATCAATCAACAGACTTATGACTATCTCGCAGTCATTATAAGTTTTCATTTCAAAAAGAAATTGTTATACTAGAAGATGGGAGAGGGAAAAGCTTCAATAAAAGTATTTGGCAATATGCGCATGTAATAAGTCTGATAAGCCTGAAATATCAGCTTATTTTCAAGCCTATTTAAGTTAAATTAACTAATTTAATCAGAATTCTTGTAATATTCAATAATTCATGTTATCGTAAACAGAGTGTTTTTGAAAATGTCAATGCCTAGTTGCTAAATATTTCAGTGGAACTCAAAAAGTAATTAAATGATTTCCTTAAAAATGAAATCATTTAATTAAATAATCACGAGGTATACGCTTCCATTTCTTTAACAATAATTGCAAAGCATGTATATCCAAATTATTGGAATCCGGATTTGGACTATATTCATTAATAAGCAGATATGGTACTTCTGATATACGATTTGGTTTAGCGGACATTGTGCGATGGAATGCTTTTCGTTGCAATTGTATGCCACGTTCTGAATCGTAACACCGTCTACAAATTTAAAAAGTTTTTTTTTACTTTGTTGTTTTTAAATAATGAATGATTAGAAATATGATAATTTGAGTGATTTTATTTTCATAATGATAGAATTAGGTGCAGAACGTGTTCAATTCAATTAAATATTGTAAAAAGTTGAGAAACTTTTCATTCTAATGTTTTAAAGCTTTTTTTTATTTTTTAATTTCGGAAAAGCGAAAAAAAAGAACCTGATTCGTCTATAATGATTACGAATGAAACCGGAACAGTGTTGAAATGCTGATTCCACATTGAGATCCGTAAGAGATCGTTCGAAACAAATGATAAAAGCCAAGGCATGTTTCATTTTTGCATATTCCAAGACACAACTTTGTAATTTATTAGCATCACATTCAATTGATCCATGATTACATCGTATGGTACCATTCTAAAGTTTTCAATCAGATTATAAAAACGAATCTTTTCCATTAATTAAAAGCTTTTCAAAAAATAAAATGAGATTTGCAAATTGTTAGAATTATCAATAATTCATTTTTCTCTGTTTGTGTATTTCATTTTTATACACAAATCAAATTATTATTGAAAAAGTCTGATATTTGTTAGTTATCTTTGAATGAAATATTTTGCAATCGTTTCTTTGTGACTATAAAAGATATTAGTGAAATAAAAAAGACAAAACAATAATTTAATAGCAAAGGAATATTATTGTACATTCTATATTTTAATTTTCAAATATAATATTTATTAAAATTGAAAAATAATTCAAAGCTTTATTAAATTTGATGGAATTTTATCACTAATTGAATACAAGAAAATATCGATATCACTTACAGCATGTGATTTACTAATTGGATATTCAATTAATTTATTAACAAACTTTGCTAAATGAATATTCAATTAATTCATTAATAAACTTTACTAAACAAATATTCAATTAATTCATTAATAATATTTAAAAAAATAACTTTTTAGTATTGTTTCATTGACATATTTTACATTTACATTTTTTAGTATTATTTTTTCCTTATTTATTCAATTCTCGAAACTTTGTTAATTTTCACCGAATATTACAATTAATATTATAACTGATGTTTTTTAAAAGTGTATTTAACAAATTTTAAATTTACATTTTTAATCACTAGTTTTTCTTTTCCCTTTCTTTTCTTGTAAAATTTTGAAAATTTGCTAACTTCCTTTCAACAGAACGAATGATATATGAATTTCAAATTTGGAAAACTATAGAATGATAATTTATGAGTAAATTTGAAAAGAGTTAAGGAGAAATTAAGAGGGAGGCTGCGAGTCAAATCTTCCTAATCATTATTCAGAACAATGGAATGATTTATTTGCATTGCAGCTGGCTGATCTGTATGGCTCTAAAAATTTTCAAAACTTTTTTAAATTACAAACTAGCAATGCCTTTTGCTGTTATCATTTTCATACAATATTTTCGCACACTTAAATGGCATTGTTGCGAAAGATAATAGAAAGTCTAATATTGATTTGATATTTATATAATGAATCATGCGAATTTTAACTCGGATGATTCATTATGTAAATATCAATTCAATATTAAACTAAAAGTTTGTCCAATAGTAAATAAGAAAAATAAAATAAATTTTATTATTTGTTGGATTATAATAGAATTTGTTGAAATTTTAGATGTTGAAGAACTTTGAAAGGCATTATAAACTGGAAACTAATAAATTAATTTTAACAGTACTTACTTGGAATAATTTTGAATTTCCCCATGGTATCATTTCAAGTTCAATAAATCCGCGAAATTGATTGTAAATATTGCCAAGATGATTTGCAATAAAATTTTGACAATATGGACATAATGCTTCATAGAACAAACTTAGCTTCATTGGTAATTTCATTTTTCGAAATTGATCACATTGTTGTCTTACACTGCAACGTTTCGCCGATTCATAACTATCACACCACAGATCAGGTGGAAGATCACAACACTGCAAATATTAATTTTTATTATTTATATTAACTTCATACTTTCTCAAAAAATTTTCAAAATTTTTATTCTCTGAATTATTGCTGCACTTTTACAAATTTATTTATCATTACATCTATTGTGAAATGTTGAAATGAAATACTTTTTTATTATGAGAATATTCATTCATCATATTTCACTGAAATGATTATCTGTCATGTCAGCAAAAATAATCAAATATAAATTTATGATACCTATTTTGACAAAAAAAAATTATTTTTGTAAAAATTTCATTATAATTAATGAAGAATTCAATGGATATGAAATTTTACAATGAATCATAATTAGTGAACATTATTGATAAATGATAAGGCATATCTAGTGATAACAAATAAGCAATTATCTCTATACTTAAATTTGAAATTGTTCAGGTTATCTGTATGCTTCATATTGAGAGATTTATAAATTTGTAATCAATCAAATTTCACCATAATTTTCTTAGCTAATTCCATTATCAAATAAACTATTTCTATCATACCTGTTTACTACTCTAAACGACAGTAATTTTTGATTAATTACAAAAGACTTTATTGAATTAATAAAAAAAATGAATAATTAAATAATTGAAAGTTTTATATAAAAAGTTATTCATATAGGTAAAATATAATAAAGTTATCATATAGGTAAAATATATAGTTATCATATATAATAGTTATCATATAGGTAAAATGTAATAAAACACAATAATATTTTTAGCATAAAGAATTCTTTTTATCAAAATTAATTGGAACATTTTAAAAATTTCTAAATAATACTGAGTTAAATTTTAACAATTTTGGAAATTCTATTGTTACTTAAAAAGCATTTTGCGTAATATCAATTTTTTTCAAAAGAAAATTTGTATTCCCTTAACGATATATTAGGGATAATTAGACAAAGCTAACTTTTGTAAGCCATTTTTTCTTACATTTGCAAATTATTATTAATTAATTCTTTTAACTTCAAATGTTTCCATTATTATTCTCAACTACAAATAATAAGAAATTTAAATTCCTCTGCTCTTCATCAACTTCTTTTAACGCTTACAACGATGGTTCCATTTTGAAATTCTTAATTTCATTTATAAAGAAGTAATTAATCCATTTAAGAATTAAATTTGTCAAATTTAAAATTTTACTAATTTTTTTTTCATATGAATAAAACATTCTCAATTTCATTCTTTTTTTAAATCTTTTTCTTCGTATTTTAGGCTCTCAATTTCATAAAAATTTTTGAGTTATCGAAAAGTTTAAATAAAAATTTCGAAAAATTTAAATTTGCACAGATCTCAAATATAATTTTTTGAATAATTTGATTAATATAGGATAATTAATTCTTTTTTTCTTTTTGGCTTTATATATTGAAAATCATTTCAAAATATGCATCGTATCGGATGGAAATATCTGATACGATGCGAATTTCTCTCTTTCACATTTGAAATTATTTCCGTTCTATAATAGCCAAAAAAATGAATTATGCCTTTTAAAGTTTAACGAAAGAAATGGCAAGAAATTATTTTAGGAAAAAGTAAAAGGAAACAAATAACGAATGATTTTTTTATAGTTAGCAATAATATAAACCGAAATTTCAATTATAACAAAATTTAAAGAAATGTTTACTAAGCTTTTGTTTCCACACAATATTAATTATGCATATAATTTGAATAAAAATGAATTAAATACGAAATCCAATAATTCGATATAATTTTAACTAAGCAAATTAAGTTTTAAACTTTTTAGAATTCCTTTCTTTGTTTTCTGAAGTTTGCCAATTGAATATGTTCAATATGTAGGCATTGAATTCAATGACATCATCACATCATAGCTTTCTTTTCTTATAGGAAAAATGAATGGCAATAATTGCTTTATTGAAATAATTAAAAATAAAATATGAATATAAATTCATCATATTTATTGTATATTACGTTATTATTATTATTATTGCTATTTATTATTTTTTATTATTAATTATTATTATTTATTATTATTATTTTTTATTATTTATTATAATCATTATTATTATTTATTATTTGTTACTATTATTTCTTTTTATTATTAGTAATATTATTATTATTTATTATTGTCATGTAATAATAACAATAATTTGTTTTGTCTTGAGCTTACGAAAAGTTTTTGTTTTGAAGTGCAAAAAGCAAACCTTAATGATATGTATGAGTGATAGGGTTAGTAAAAAAAGCAGTGATAAACATCTGTTCGAAGTAGCAATCATTAGTGTTATTCGATACTTTGTAGCATTGACAAATAGAATTAGACTGAAGAATACGTTAGTGGCGCCTGTTGTTAGCTTAGCAATACGTAGATGAAAAGATATTATGGCATAAATTGAGCCGAAATACTCAAAGATAACCCAAATTAAACAGATGTTGAACTGATGGTCCGATGTTTCAAATAAATTGAAAACTGAGGAAGTTTAATAGTTGCTGGGGTGGAGTCAAAAAGAATTATAGCTAATGCAATTGAGAAAATTTATTGTTGGCGCAAAAAAAGGTTGAACTGCCAATTGAACTGCCAATATTAACAGTACCAATATCATTATTACTAATATCATTGCTATTACTATTACTATTACTACTAATAGTTGCAATATTATAATAGTAATACAACAGCAAAGTGTAGCAATCCCGAAATGGATGACAAGTTTATGAATAATACAAATAAATCTCCAATAATTTCAAGTGCAACGCTTTAAATGGAACTACTGCTGCTTAATTTTTAGTTTATAATTAACTGAATTATATAACTCATGTCTGTTAAAATGACATTGAAGAAATGAATAAATGAATGTGATGATGATGATGATGATAATGACGATATGATGATCATAATAATGAGAGGTCATATAAGAAAAAAAGATTCAACAAAAATGCCGTTTTTTTTCTGATAATTATCAATCACTTAATTAACCGTTGTTGCAAAAACTAACACTTTGAATCAGATATTAAGATTTCTCGGTGCAGCAGGGTTATTAAATAAATTTTTAAGAGCATTAATTAAGAATTAGAAAATGACTTCTTTTACGGCAGCGCATTTTTCACATAAATTGAAGAACATATTTCACAATTTGTTGCTCAGTTCGTTTTATGAAGTTTTTTCCATCATTTTCAACTGACTTCGCACTATGGTAAGAAAATTTCGTTTAAGAGTTGAATGCACCAAAAATTCGAAAACCTCAATTTCAGTCACTTTTTTAAGCTTTCAGTTTTTTAATTTGAACAAATTTTCAAGTTATTGAAAAGTTTAAATAAAAAATTGCAAATGCCAACTGAAAGCAAAAATGCAGCATTTTTAATAAGTTTCAGGTTAAAAATTAAAAAAAATTATCACGAATATTACTAAAAACAATGATATCATAATTTCAATAATTAAAATGCATGACTCATCGCCGCTATTTGCATTGATCTTTCCTAACTTTCTTCTGCCGTATTTCAAGAGCTGCAATCCCATATTAAATTTAGCATTCCCATTAATCGCCCCCAAATAAAAAACTTTTTTCTCTGTAGAATATAAATACATTTCAAATACATTGTGTTGCTTTATTACAATTAAAATACCGATTTAGTCTCTTATGCAAATTTTATTTGCTCAGACACTTGAAACTTGAATTGTTTGAAAATCACTTAAAATAAGTTATTTCTAAGTTTTTGAATATTTGAGTACGCAAGAAACGCCATTATAGTTACTATGGTATTTGCTTTTGTCTTTTTGATTTTAAATGTAATTTTTAGGATAAACCTGAAATTTTAATTAGTCATAAATAAAACATAAATAAGTGAAATGTATAAATGATAAATCGCAACATCCACCAAACTAAATTGCATACTAAATCATCCCTTACATATCTTGTCAATTTATTTTCCTTATTTTTTCAACAACTTTTTTCAAACATTTTTTTTTGCAAATGAATGGCTTAATAATTTAGGGAGCTAATTTTAGCTTCCTAAATTATTAAGCCATTCATTTGCAAGGTAAAAAAAATGTATCTCAATCATTTGAATATGATTAATACTGTTTTTAAAAGTCGTTTGATGCATACCATAAGCAGGTAATTTCAGATTTTTTCAATTCGAAGAAAAGATATCTGTTAATAGAATGTTTGATCAGCAAATGCATTCTCACAAAGAGAGCAACAACTACAGATTACAAAATTCAAAAGACACAAATTATGCCAAACATAAAATATCCCCTATTCAAATTGTTTCAGTTTCGTTTCAAATAAAACACAGATAATTTGGAAGGGTCAAATATCAAAAGCCTACAATTCACAATTATAGGAAGAGAATTGTATTAGGTACCGTATGCATTAAAAATCTGAAAATTGGCATGCTTCTCCAGATTTATAAGAAGGGAATTTATTTAATGCGCAATTATTGAACAAATTTGAATTATACAAAAGATTAGAAAGTTTGAACATAACATAATACAATTTTAAGATCATAGGAAAAAAACCCGTATTTGATAAAGATAGTTGGGAACAAATAACGATTAGGTGAGCAATGGCTGAAGTAAGGTAAATATGGTACCATGCATCGAACGACCCAGACCAACCAATAAATCTTTTTCTCGTCTCACAACTTTCAACATTTCCTCAACATCGTATAAACTAACAGAATCCATTCGCAAACGTAATTCGACTTCTGTTGCTCGGTCGCACAGTTTTGTTATAGCATCGTGAATCAAAGCACGAGAGCCACTCCTGGTAGTATGTCATTTATTTACGAATGGATTACAAACAAAATTACTATGAAAAGATAAAATTAAAACAAGCTTGTTTTTTTCCCCTTGTAAGTACCCTGCGATTACTTCTTTCTATAAAACGAGATTTCTCAGTATTGACACTGATTCAATCGTTTTATCAGTAGAAAAATCACAGCACACCATTTCTGTCAGGAATTCCGTTGGCAATATCGTTTTACCTTGTTATTAAATTGGTGAGATGCATATTCAGGTCTTTAAGGATGTGCTGTGCTTCTTCCAGAGTTTTCGCTCCCGCCACCAGTGCAAATTTCTTCGCTAACATGGCTTGCAGCTGAAATCATTTCCGTCTCATCCATGATTTCAGATATTGTAATTTGCTTGAAAAGTATAATTTCTCCTTTGCCTGCACATAAAAATGAGGTCAAAAACATACATGTGCGAAAAAAATTTCTGATATTGCTGTCAATGGTTGTGCGATAAAACATATCAAGTGATTTAGCCTTTGCCGGCTAATGTTGAGTTCTTTCATCACAGCTACTGAAAATACTCTTTGCAATTGGAAATATTGGAAAATAAAATTTTATTTATTTCGAACTGCAACTGCTTGATAGAAAAAACTGCATGATCGTTTGCCAGTATTTGTAAAAAGAAGCTTAGTATCTTCAGAAGCTGTTGCTGCAAGTATCAGTAATAACACTGAAGAAGTATAAATGATTCAGGAGCAATCGAAATACATCTATGACTCATTGCAGTGATATCACAAATTAAACAATTATAAAAAGATAAAACCCAAAGACTTACAATCTATTCTAACTGCTGATAAAGCCTCTTGTGCTTGCAATAGCCGCAACAAGAAACGAAGACACAGATTGAGCGTGCAAAGAAACTTGTCCTCTATTAAATAATATATTGGCCAAGAAAGCTAAAATAACATCAAAACTTATTTATCAGGTGTTATTGCAATTTATTATGTTTCTTTTTTCGGTTTTATTTCTAATTTATTATGTTTCAAAAGAAATATAGCTTTATATATATTGTTCCACATTCCTCATATACTAGGTAATAAGTTTTAGAAATAAAACCGATAATAATCAACACTAAAAACCTTTGGTTTTATCACTAAATCATCCAGAAGACCACTATTACACCAAATAGTCCATCTCTCGCAAACTTCAGGTGGAAAACCAGACAGCTGTAAACTATTTTGAAACGACAGTGCTATACTGCAGTGCTGTGAAGTACGCGTTGCTCCGAATAAATCAAATGCCATTTCGCGCACCGCAAAACCCGTATAAACTGACTGAAAATTTTTGCATGATACAAGCTAACACAACTTTATGAATAATTTAAGTATTCACTGCTTTCTGATACTCGCAGTGGCTAAGTTAGTATCAGTGTCAAATTCAGTAAGAAGCGAGATGTAATAGCAATATCGCACCAAAACATCATCTTCAAAAGTATTCTGGATCTAAAGTGAAAAATAAACTAGACTTACTTCGATTTCTTTTAAAACTTGAGATAATGCGTCATTTTCTAAAACACAGCGAAAAAGAAGAGAAGAATTATTTTTTGCACAAGTCTCGCATGCATATTTCATGCTTCGTGTAATTTTTTGCGCGGTAATAAAGCAACAATCATCTTTCAATCGTAGAGCTTTCCTCAAGTAAACCGAAAATTCTAAAATGAATTTGACGGTAGAAGAGAGATTTGGAAAAACTACAAAAGTAAAGACTTTATTTACTTATTTAGATTATATTGGTTCCAATGTTATTGGTAATTTATTTACTAATTTTCCTATATCACTAAGTAAATTAACCCAACAAATCATGCCAAAAACTGAGTAGATTTCCATACTTCCAATTACATCACCAATAAGCGGCAATCAACAAGTGAAGATTATCAAAAAGTTTAATTTAATCAAAGATTACTATCAGGTGTTTGGTAATCACAATTGCCAGTGCGCAAACGGCGAGCATTCATAGCACCACTTTCTACACATTTGATTAGAAGTTTAGACCAAAATAAACAATGTGATCGTCTTGTTTGAATTATCGCACTGTCTTTCACACTAAAATTTTATGAATCAGTCTGACTTCAGGTGAAAATTATCTTTCATTTCGTGTCCAATTCAAAATTCATGACAATTATCTGTATATGAATAGACTATTTTATGATAAGAAATGTAACCTCTGAAAAATGAATTCGTTTTCAAGTATGGGATCAATTTCACCTGTACTGAATAAACGATCAAAATACCGTTCGAAAATTGCTAGAATAGCTTGCTGCAGTCGTCCAATAACTTGTTTCTGAAGAAAATATTTAGATCTAAAAATTATTTCCCGGCTGAAATTAATATGCAGAAAAATCATACCACAGGATGCGGTCGCAATTCTGCATAAAGAGTTGCGGCCAGAAAACGATCCAGAAAGCAATCGACAGTTCCATAATTCCAAATGCCAGCAGTGATAATCACTGATAAGCTGTTATAAACAATAGAAAGTGCTAGGAGTTCATCACGGACTGAATGCAAAAGAGTACGCAAATCTGAAAATTAAACAAATGTATTTCATTGTGTTAATTGCATATACTACTGACAAGTGAAGATAAGACATATTCAATTCTGTTTAAATCGCTTTGTTTTTGATATTTCTATCTTCCAAAAACACTCCTTTTATAACAGTGCATTTCAGTGACAATGAAACATTGGACAAAACTTAACATCTTAAGTTTAGAGGTATTCGGATTTAGAGTTTAACATTACTTCAAAGCTAGGACCAAAATAAAATATTATGCTTACTTAACATATCGTTACTATAAAGTTCTCCAATAGCTCGAGTATGTCTACTTAAAAAGTCCAAAACGAATTCTTGAAGAACTTGTTCGACCTGCGAATGAACATGATCCTTCTGACTGAAAGCTATCAATGCTATGAGTTGAGTATGTGCTTCCAGAAATGGTTCCACATAAGTACCAATCTGAAAGAATGATCGTCTCTTTTTGTTGCCTGTGAATATATCCACGATTCTCAAAAACCGATGAATTCTAATAGAAATATAGCTCCTAGATCATCCTTTTAATAGTACTTACACTTGAATAAAATTTGATGGAAATCTGCACTTTAAAAAAAATTTAATATAGATCAGTATTCCAAAATTATTTAACAAAAGTCATAGACTATGCATTTTGCAAAAGTCATAGACATTTTGTTTAATAAATAGAAAATTAAATATTGTTACTTCAGTCTGCTCTAGGATTCCATCGCTGAGATAATAACTGCCATCTAATTCATAACTACCACATGGTTTCGGTATTAAAAATGAACAATTCCTGTTAACATCCAGCAATCTAAAATATTCAAATTATTAGTTTCAAATGGTAATCAAAAGTAAATGGATAAGAGATATACCAGAAGTAGGCATAACAAAACTATCGCATTACTCGGTAGAACGCTTTTGCTGATGCCAAGTCAGAATAATGAACATAAATGGGAAGTTGAGCTGGGAATTCTTTTAATTCAATTTATAAGCAGTGAAAAAGCGTCTGTATTGCATCATTTTGCATAATGCACAGATTATTTTGGCTGATGGTGATTAAAAATATGAAGCAAAATAAATACTTATTCATCAATTTTGAGAATAACAACTAACAAGAATAACAACCTCAAGGTAAACTTGCTAGCCACCATACGCAACCAATCAAGGTAACGTAAGGAAAACTGGCAATATTAGTCTAGGAGCCCAGTTCTCATCCTTGTTACAATACATAATTTTACAATATTCTGCGATCAAAATTTCGATGGCAGCAAATAAACTGAGCATACGATTCAATAAATTACATATGAATATAAATGTAAATATGCGAAATAAGAAACAAATTAAGTTGGTAAAAATAGTTTGAAAACTCGCCCTAAAAGATGATTGATGAGTTCTTGCTCCGTGATCTTAACTTTGTGAATTGAAGATCTGAAATATAGTATGGTAAGTCTTAAAGGTAACAAAAGCTGGAAAGAAAGCTTGTCGTATTAAATAGCTATAGAGTGATAAACTCAATTTAGCAAAAATTCATCAGCGACCTTTAATTCGAACATGATTTATGAATAATGTACAGTTCGAAAAATTACGCCTTATATATTTCACAAATTGTATGCGATTAATGGGTATAATACTGTAAAATTTTTGGACAATAGATTAAAAAAACAATAGGCCAATAGTGTGATTAGAATTGAAAAAGTAACTGAAGTTAGCTGAACTATAAAACAAAATTGAAAGTATTGACCTTTTCTCAAGAACTCTGAGTATGTTCCTGGTGTTATTCATCAGTATATTATCTTCAATGCTCACCCGGAATGCCTGTATACCATGCGGGATATTTAACCGGTTGGACTCATTTGACACATCAATTCGCCATTTCCTTTCCTTTTTTGCGACGGCTGCATGACGTGTAAGTCTTGTTGTTACTGTTTCATTGGCATTCTGAATTCGCAATAAGATTACAATTGGTCATCAACGAAATAATAAGTTTAATATTTAAAAGCAATTTGATTGTTTTATTCGCAGTTCCACTTTCCAACATTCAATCTGGTGGCTATGAATCAAAATATATAAAAAAATTAATAATAATTTGAATTCTTGATCTAATCCAATTTCTCAAAGAGTCAACAATATAACGCGTGTATGAAGTTTGCTTAAATTTTCATGATCCGTTGCAATAATGAAATAATAATAAGCAGATATCTTTAATCGAATATTTAATCATATTCTTAAATGTGAATGCCTAATCGAAATACTTGGCAATATTTCCGTTTATTCTTCATAGAGTTATTGATTTCCAAAAGGAAACTTTCAAAGAAATCGAATATTCACGCAGAGTAGAGCGTACATACCTCATCATCCAAATTTTGCTCTTTCATCCAGTTATCCAATATACACAGCTCACTGTCACGAAAAACTAAAATTTAAATTTACTTCTATGAGTGTAAAAAAGGATGTAAACTAAGGAAGGAAAAGTTTACATTTAACATGTATATCATAGATTATGAATGAAAAAGCCAAAAAAACCATTATGATATCCTGAAATCATAGTTTTATATTATCAGAAACTGATAACAGAAATAAAAGTCATATGTTGCAGTACTATTGAAGATGAAGAGGGGCACAAAAATAAAAGAGTGTAAAAGATTGAAAAGATTTAACCTACATCATGGAGTAAGGGATTGGAAAAAAAACTGTTAAATTATTGCAAATGGCCACTTCTGAATTAAAATATTACTTCACCATTGTTAGGGGAAAAGGAAGAGGGCCGAAGTTCGAATTATGATCGCAAAAAGCATCAAAACCGGACAACTTATTGAGTTAGCTGGCACATATTGGCGGGGGTGGTTTGGTTATTTGAACATGTGTGGATCAGGGGGAATTGATGCGGTAAATGGTACGCTTTGCTTTACATCTTTTTCACTTTTGAGACATGCTAACTAATTTGTTTCCTTCATGCTCATAAATGCTCATCTTATACTCTTAACAGTATTTATTAATATGATGTCAGGTATCCCCTCTCCTCTCTCTCGTTTTTCTGTTCTATCGTCTCCCACTCTCAAGATTTCGCAAGCAATTTACATTTCCTATGTATTTATTAATTGTAGATTTTCTCGTTAAGCTACCTTGCAAATGGCTTAATTTTTTTACAAACTAATTCAGCTATAGCACATCCTCTTCCGGCATTGACATGTCTGGTTCTCTATTGACGTATCATCCGGTGACAGTACGAGATATCAAGTTAGGTAAGTAAAGCATTTTTAAACTATTTAAAATGTATTTGAAACTATTCATACAACAGATAAGAAACGCAAAGCTGTTCTTGACTTCATTCTTTTGGATGAAATAGTTCAATAAATTTTTGAATTGTTCTTTCGACGCTTGAACGAAGATGTCTGAAAAATATGAGTTTAAGCAACTATTTTCTTTCTCAAACCTTCTGCAGACAATTTTATTGCAGATATGAATAATCGACGGAGCACCAGCGAACCACTTAAACGATTTACAGAAGCCAAAAATAGCATTGGTGATATTTATAATGAGTTAGAGACTTACGTTACGGATCTTTCGCTTTTCTATAATGGTATGTTTTGTATTAATTAATGTGTACTTTCACTGAGCACAATCCAAGGAATCATTTTGTGGTTAGGGATTTTCCAAAATCGAGCATCAATGTATTGAATTTAGAAATTCTGAATGACAATGGATATGTGCCAGATGAACAGATGCAAGAAGTTGCACGCTTCAGGGAGAGTATAAAAACAATTCGTGATATGTTTATGCGTGATACTATGAAAGTTGTTTTCTTCGGAAGGTAATTTCCTATTTAACTGCATTGGAGACGCCTACACATCCATTAAATTCATCTCCATACGTAGTATGTATACATATGTGAAAACCTTGATAATTATTTTTTTATCCAGGACAAGTAATGGCAAAAGCTCGGTGATTAACGCCATGTTGCATGCGAAGGTGTTGCCTCAAGGGATGGGACACACCACGTGTTGTTTTTTGCAAGTAAATCTTTTCATTCATTTATTTTTCATGATATTAAGGTCATTCCAAAGTTATATGCAATCGATTAGAATTATGAATCGTTTATAGGTGGAGGGAAGCCCAGATGATCAAAAATTTGTTTTGAATGAAGATTCATCGGAACGGATGAACATTGAACAATTGCAAAAATTAGGACATGCAATGAGTGATAGCAACGTTTCACTCACTGCAATGGGGCAGGACTCACTTTTGCATGTCTTTTATCCCAAATCAGCATCACGTTTACTTCAGAACGATGTTGTTATTGTCGACAGGTTAGCTTTTCTTTTCTGCTTCTTATTTGTTTTATGATTTCCACGTTAGAAATACTTTTTTCGTCTTTTTTGAGAAGTGGGAGAGGAGGGAAAGTCAAATATTTTTGTGTAGAGATGGTTTGACCTTTTTTAAATTAGGCTTTAAACTTCTCGAACATTATACACCACGTAATTAGAGAACTTGTTCTCATATTATTGACTTTCGAGATTGTATAACTTAGATAAATCAGTATTTTGAAAAACAAGACAATGCCGGTTATGGATTTCTTATGGAAAAGTGAAAAGATGTGCAATTTCATATTATCTTTGTTTAATGATTATTTTATATGATGACAGAAAAGAAAAGGATGTACTACTTCCGACCAAATCTCTATAAAATTCTTCAGTCCTGGTGTAGATTTATCACCGGAGTTTGATAGCTGGATTGATAAGCATTGCTTGGATGCGGATGTCTTCGTTTTGGTTTGTAATGCAGAGTCGACTCTTACACAAGCTGAGAAAAGTTTTTTCCATCGAGTGAGTTCAAAACTGAGTAGGCCGAATATCTTCATCCTTAACAATCGCTGGGATGCAAGTGCAGCGGAAGTGGAAAATATGCAACAGGTTGAAAAGTTGAGTTGATGTCGTGTTTAGTTTTGCATGTTCTGCTGTGTCTTTTCTCAGCTTTATTACTAACTGTTTAATTTAAGCATACTTTTTCATCAATCAAGAAGCTATACAGCCTTACGGCTTCTTGATTCTCTTAAA
The DNA here is from genome assembly GCA_916381525.1 of Cercopithifilaria johnstoni. Classification (NCBI taxonomy): domain Eukaryota; kingdom Metazoa; phylum Nematoda; class Chromadorea; order Rhabditida; family Onchocercidae; genus Cercopithifilaria; species Cercopithifilaria johnstoni. The sequence continues at coordinate 20,878 of CAKAEH010001561.1, read as the reverse complement.
ACTGTGATAGAATTTTTTGAGGCTCTTTCGGTTAATTTTCTTTCGGTTAATTTCATTGAGAGAACGATGATATTGGGAAATTTCAGTCTTTGTCTGCAGTTTTTCTTGTGGAACTCATTTTGTTCTTGAAATGTAAACCCCATGTCGCTAGAATTTTTTTTCTTTATTTTGCTTGGTGTCTTCTGCATGTTGTCGTTGCTAAGTGCTTACCTGTTATAATGTTATCTCATTTCAGGTTCGAGAACAGCATATGACGCGATTTAAGCAATTTCTTGTGAGCGAACTTAAAGTATGTAATGAAGCAGAAGCCGCAAATCGCATATTTTTCATATCAGCGCGTGAAATGTTGGATGTACGCTTGAAAGAACGAGGTGTAATACGTCACGGTGGGATTTTTTTGCTTTTCATATTTAAAATGGTGCTTCTCACAATAATTCCTCAGTTAAACAAATGCTGAGCTCTTCTGTAGTGAATTTTTTGTAGAGAAGTTCATTAAAATAGATTTCAAAGACAAATCGTTTGGTTTCAGCCTATCAAGTTGAGGGGCATCAATATCGTGCGATGGAATTTTGTAATTTCGAGACACAGTTTGAGGTAGGAATGGATATTATATGGAAAAAAACTAATATTATAAAAAAAGAAGGAAAGGTAAAAAAGAAAAAAGGAAATAGGAAAATAATGAAAGAAAGCATGTGTTATTTTTCGTTACGGGTGGCACTTCTCACAATTTCAGCAACTCATCTCGAAATCTGCCATCAGCACTAAATTTGAGGCTCATGCACGGAGAGCCCGCGAAATTGTGGGAGAAATGAAAAATAATCTGGATGTTGTACAAAGCAGTGCTCTCAAGCGAAAGTATGTTTGAATAGATGTTTTATGTCATATTTTTGAATATCCAAAATTCTTTTTCAAATTAAGAGGATTTTTTCTGCATTTAAGAGCGGCTGTTATTTCAACCAAGGAAATTTATAATTCTTTTTTATGCAGTTCATCTAGTATTGCACTAATAGTTTTGTTATTTGTGGTTTGACTTTCAACAGCATGTCTTGATCCGGGTTGTGTAATGACTACTATAATTTTCTAGTATTAGAAATGGAATTTAATAAGACAGATTATTTTTTCATATTCAAGATCTCATTCAAATGTGAACTTTATCATTGTTTGTTAATATTTTTTTACATAAAACAGCTTATTTTCTTCGTTTTGACGCGATTCATTCTTTCTTAAGAATTTCAGAACTGAGTTGCAGTTGGATTATACAAACAAAGAAGCAGTATTTAAGGAATGTTTAAATAACTGGAAGGAATTCGAGCGATTTGCTGTCGTTGAATCACAAAGACTGAGAAATGAAGTATATTCGCTATTTCATTTTAGAATTGTTTAATTTTGAAGATTTTTAATTAAATCAATCGTATTTCTTTGTGCTGAATTATTGGGATTGCAATGATTTCATTTTGTCTTTTTCAGGTGCATTTGAAAGTATCAGCGGATTTCTATGAAGAAATGCAAAAGCTGGAGTCAATTATTGACAGATTTGATAACAAATTCATTGACGAACCTGTTTCAATTGAAGGCTATAAAAAGGTTAATTTCATTTGTTAGATAACACCAATGCTTTATTTGATAACCTTCAGTTCTTTCTGTTATGCTTTTCTGACTGGAAGTTATGTTGCAGAATTTGGCAGATTTTGTGGATAAAATCGTGACGGAAGATTTAGAAGCACGTTGCACCAAAGGTCTCATACAACGTATTTGGAATTTGGAAAATTCCATATATCGTGCGTTTTTATAATACGTCTTGATCATACTGAAGCATGCATTTTTTATGTTTATTCCATTAAAGTTCATTCTTGTGTTCATTTCATACTTCAGTCTTCCATTTTTAATCTAGGCATTTGCTTCCTTTCCTTGATGTTGGATAAAGTGTTTAACAACTTGGTCACCAATAAGTATGAGTTAAAATAGTTTGTAAAAATGAAATTAAAATTCCAAACATCGTTTAGATCACCAGTTAATAGTTTTTATATCATTTCAGTGCATGTTAACCAGATACTCCCGGAACCATATACTAAAAAGCTGGAGCAGGTATTAGTTTTTTTAAAAAATTTGTGAATTAAACCGTTTACAAATTCGACAGTCACATAGTTTTGATTTGATTTCAGATCTTAGCTTTTTTGAGGACTTCCTGAACAAAATTAGATAATAGTTGAAGCATAAAAATTCGTCCAAATAATGTTGTAATATTTGTTGGAAGTAATTTCTGTTCCCAGATCTGGCGGTATCGATCTCCGTTCAGTTTTTCAATCTGCATCAATTGTCCATCATTGATGCAAGACTTTCGAGAAGATTTGGAATTCCGATTCTCTTTCGGTATTACGGCGGTCATCAGACGGGTCAATGCATATTGTTTAGGAAAACCTGTAACCGCTGTTGGCAATCAGCCATTACTTGATGTTTTCGTGAGTTTTTTGAGATTTTGGTTTCTGTTGAACAACTGTTAGTGGTTTTAGTTGCATTGTATAAAACATTCTGTTTAAGTAAATAAGTTACATTAACTAGTCGGTATTACAGTGACATGTAAATTAGATTTATTCTCATTGCACATAAGACTGAGGCTTATTCAAAACAATCTATTAGAACCTAGTCAAGAAAAATTTTTCATCGTGTGAGCAACTTTATTTATAATGCCTCTTTTTGAAGGCATAAAAGCTTTATAAAGTTTATAAGACTTTCTCAGATATCAGTGATATAATTATAAACCATATTATATTTCTGTTGATGGAATATACGTCTTTGATGTTAAATAATGGTTGATGGAATATACGTCTTTGATGTTAAATAATGTTTCAGAAAAGTTATAATAAGCAAACAAACACAGAGGCTGGGGAGGGAACTGTGCAGCAAAATTGTCACGAAGAAATGCAAGTGATGACAGCTGATGAATCACAGGAAAATACCCTAATGTCTCAACTTTTATTTTCTTCGATTGGTTATGTTGCTAATGGTGGTCTTGGCCTTCTTATTGTGGGCGGAATAGTTAGTTTTCGATTCTTTTTTGTTAATATAGTATTAGTACTTTTTAACATACTCATAGATAGGATCAAGAAGTATGCTAGATAAAAATGTAAATCATTCTCGATTTATATGAACTAATGTGACAAATAACCGCATTCTGTTGTTAGACATTCACTGTAGTAATATCTGTTATCCAATTGTTGTTTATTTTGATGTATAAATTTTTTTAAGCATATAATGGTTGAATTTTTTATAATTGCAGTGAATTCTTTTTTAGGTTTCCAGAGCAGTTAATTGGCGTCTCATCGCTGCTGGAGTGGCACTGTATGGTGGTTTGTACGCTGTAGAATATTGGCGTTGGAATTCCGGTGCAAAAGAGCAGCATTTGAAAGATCAGTTCCGACATCATCTAAATGCAAGGATGCGTAGTGTTGCAACTACACATACAATGCACTGTGAAACACAGGTTCTAAGGTCAGGCGGTATTTGAATTCAATCTAAAGAAAGTACTATTGCAGCCATATGCATTTAGTGTAAGTACTACTGCAACCATATGCATTTAGAGTGTATCACTTCGCATGGAAGTTTTCCATGTTGAACTTATCATATTTTTTAAATGAAGAATTTTTAACTTGATGTTTTCCTCATTTAAAGGTTGTAAAATATTTAATATAATTTTTGCAGAAGACTGTGCGGAATGGACGGTAGGTTGATGCTTACTAATTATATATTATACGCTTATATTTATTAGTTATTGATACTTATCAGAAAAATATTAACTACTTTATATCATTACATTATTCTTAAGCAATGCCAAAGATGTTCTCTTTTAAAGGGAAATGCAGCAAGTGATTAGTGGCTTAAAAAGTACAGTAGGTGGAGTGCATCAGGAAATGAAGACAGAACTTGATGTTATGCGAAGAGAAATTGGGAAAATCGATCACGTTACCAAAGGACTCAATACAATAAAGTGAGCTTCATGTCACACTTTTCTTTCTAATTACTGAAGAAAAATGATAAAAAGAGAAATTGTCTTAGAAGAAAGAATAGAATGTCTTAATGTGAATCGTTTTCGATTTATTTGAGCTAATATCAATAGAAATCGTGCCAAATTATCAGGCTAAGTGTTGCTTTCGAAACATTTTTTACCGGAAGCTTCTGTCTGTACCAAGCTTCCTTAAAGGAAATGAAATAATCATAAAAATCCTTCGTAATTTTTATGTGATAATTTGAGTTCAGTTGCAAAAATACCGTGTAGTTTGAATATTCCAGAGGGAAAGCATCATTTCTGAGCACAGATCTGGACCGTTTCGAGAGCGAATTTTTGAGAAACAGTTCGCATTCACCAGTACTTCAGCAATAAACTTTGTGGAATATATTCATTTTTATTGCATATTATTCGTCACTCTGATTTTATAGTTCCGAGCACCTTTAATGACTGAACTTTTTCAGCAAAATTTCAGGATAAATTACAAGCAAAAAAATTAGATGCGAGACTTTTTCACATCACTATTAGCATGAAAGTAGAAATGAAATAATTTACTTCTTTAACTAACTGGTCTTCTCTTGACACTTCCTGGTTTTTTGTGCCTTCTCTCTTGTGGATCAGTGTTTTGTGATTTAAGTTATTTCATTTTTATTAAGTTTAACGAACTTTTTTCTCATCGATGATTGTATTATTTTAGTTTTTGTCAAGTGATTAATTGTTGAGGTTCGTTATTTAGTTGATTTATGCTTAGAAAATTCAGCAAAAAAAAAAATCTATTTGTAGTTCTTTTCATGTCTGATTGTATGGTGAAGTTTATGTAGAAACAACTTTAGTTCACATGTTTAACAGCAGTTTTTATCGAAATAAATGTGAAAAGTGCATTCGTTTGCATCTGTCATAAAATGTGGGCTGATGGACAAAAGACTGGAAGTGACTGACGTAAAAGAACACTCTTTGATTCATCAGATTAGTACATAAAACCTCATATTGAATGATTCATCATTTGAGAGTAACGTTCATAGTAAAATGACATTTGAGAGTAACGTTCTAATAATGTTTTTAACGCTGTTATGAAATGGTTAAAGACATGGTACTAATATTGATGACGATGAAGATCCGAACAGCACTGTGAAGGCTCTAGTAGAAATGAAGCGGAATTGCAACTTTGTAGCTTTAGTTATAACAATGTTAGTGATGGTGTTTAACAGTGAGGCTGACGTGTTTATCACTTTGACAAGCACTTCGAAAAAAAAGTTTTTGGCTGTACAGCTGACATCTAAGCCTTGCAATCAAGCTATTAATCAAAAGTTGGACCTTTGAAAATTTGCTAGTAACAGAGGATGTGGAGCATTAATCAGAATTGATCAAATTTTTATCCATGTTATCTGGTGGATACGTTAAAACTGTTTTTGCAACTCATTCCTTTGGAGTTGATTTTTTTTTTTGCGTATCTAATTATATATTTCGCTTTGTATATCTAATTAAGAAATTTATTGGTGCCTTATTTGAGGATAATTATTTATAGAGTATGATGTATATCACGAATAATTCAAATTATTACACTTCACAGTAATGTCATCTTCCAGCTTTATGTTTAAAGAACATTGTAAAATACACCGAGAATTTTCCATTAGTTAAGCAACAACTTTCAAAGAAATTACAGTAAATATATCGGTAATATATGATTAGCATAGCTATTGTTTCTACCGGTTTAAAATTTTTCTTAGGAAAATCAATATATATATATACATATATATATTCCTTTACTGTATATATATATATACAGTAAAGGAATGAATTAAATTTGCGCAATGTTTTCAACGCTTACATTTTGTGAGTGATTGCAATAAAATTTGCAAATCAATTTTCTCACTTAACATTTTGAAATGTAAGATTTCAAGTTTCTCAAAAAATTTACTTTTTTTCCTTGCAATATCAATCATTTGGCGATTGCTATTTTAGTATTAAAAAGAATTTCATACTTTTCCTTTTTTTAGCTCAATAAAATTGCAAAAATATTTCCATTATTCTAAAATTATGCAATGGATCAATTTGCCACAATATCTGCCAATATCTTTGATATTAATTATTCTCACCATTCTTGGCCTTAATCATCTTTGCCTTACTTCACTTATAAGCCCTGCTAACTTTCAACAGGTTGGTTAATTCAGTTTTTTTCGACAGCTCAATTTGTTTGTTGCGTGATAATCTTCACGTAATTAATAACTATTTTCTTTAGGGTATAACTGAAATTAGCCTATTTCGTTCGGCGATCAATTGTACATTAATTGTTATTGCACCGTTAATATTTGTCTTACCTGCATCTTCCGGTAAACCACTTTAATTAATGACAATTATAAAATTTTTAAGAAAATTTCTCGTGTTAAATTCAATAAATTAAATTCATAAAGGAAATATTTTTCTAAGATAGCTTCCGTAAGGGAAATATTCAAAATCAATATTAAATGCTTTGGCTTATTTTTGCTGAATATGAATTTTTTTGTGTTAAATTTTAGCTTGCACAATCTTTCATTTATAGGATGAATTGAATTAAATAATTCATTTTCTTTCAGGAATATATGTTAATTAGTAAATTAAGATTTTACAAATAATTATACTAAAAATTTTCATGAAATTATACATATATTGAAGTTGTTGATAATATTAAATGAATTGCTTCTTTTTAAAAAACTAAATTTTCATTTCTAAAATTTAAAATGCTTTCATTACAGCTGAACTTATAATATTTTACTTATTGGGCTACGGATGTGCTGCGATATTAGCAATTTCGTTAATTGCCCCGATACTACACTATAATCCATCACCCAGCATTTGTCACTATATTAAATTACGATTCAATCAGTCATTTCGTATGTGTGAAAAATCAAGATATCATTAGGGCCATAACTTGGCTTATTATCAATTTTAAACAATTTTGTTAATATAATTTCGTGAAAAACTGTTCCTTTAACTTGATTGCTAAAATTTTCTTACTATTTTTATTTTGGAATGATTTTTTTTTCTTTGAAAATTTATTAAATCATCAATAATTACATACTTTTCATAAATCTAAAAATCATAAGCTAAGCTTTACTCATTCATAAATAAGTATTACTAAAAAATAAGATGTTTAATCGTCTTTCAGTTCATGTATTTGCATGTATATTAAATATAATTTTTTTAATGGTGTTATCCATAATATTACTGATAATGACAGCATCACTTATTACTCCGACATCTTTCTTATCACCGTGCAAAACATGCACTGCACTGGGATATATCAGTATTTTTGCAATTGCTTTTGGTGGTCAAACATGCGTTTCTTCCAATGTCTTCTTTGCATCAATTTGTGTAAGAAAAAAAAACCAAACTCTTTCATTTTAAAATTTTATCTTAATTTTTTAATTAAATTCATATTTAGTGACAGCAAGAAAAAATTAACTGTAAATATGAGAAAATGAATACATTTCAAATTTGAATAACAAGCAATTTCATTGTTGGAAATTAAAAAGAAACAAATTGGAATGCATGTTGTGATGTGTTGATGGCAGTTATAAAATTTTTACAAAATATAAAATTTAGCTAACAATGCTAGGAATTTCATATTTAACATATGATGGTCTTACAAATTATCTATACTATTTCCTTGATATCATATCATCTGCTGATTATTTATTATTCAATTCATGGACTGCATTTTATTTGGGCATATTAAATGGTTTACACCTTCTTATTGCCAGTCCATTATTATATCAGGTTATCATTATTGATATTGCCGTAATAATTAATTAGTTTGTTCAAAATGACAATTATTTGCAAAACTATCAAAAGCAACAAATTGATAATAATTAGTACACATTATTACAAACAATACACATTTCCTCGAGCGATTTTTGATTGATGTTTTACTATTAACTAAAGATAATTTTGATTAATTAATTGACTGATCGATTAATTGAGATCAGGAAAAATAATCGGAAAATATAAAAAAAGCAATTGATAGTTAATATTTTTATTGTTTAACGGAAAATTTTTACAGCAATATTTCTCGCTGTCATCATGTCAACGTTTACGTCAATCATTGGCTCTTCACGTGGGACTTTTTAGTCTTTTAACTGTCACAATCCTTTTATCACCCAATTTATATGCTAATAAAATTAGCTGGTTTTGTCCGACAATTTTATTTTCAATTTTTAATATAAGCCAAGAAAATGTATCAGAAAAAACGGATAATGGATTAATTTCATTACTGATCACTGCAGTTTTATCACTTATTGCTTCATTTGGTATCATTTTAACACAGCTTAGTTTGATAAATTTGATTTGGGAAGATATGTTACGTCCATGGCTTATACGACGTCCATTACAGCAACAAATTGGATCAATACAGGTTAGTTTTTCATTTTTATAACTTGATTGTCGAATTAATAAATTATAAATTATTATATTGAAAATTTAAATAACTTATATATGATATTAATGAAAATAAGTTAGTTTAAAAAAGAAACCTAGAAAGTATTGGCTAATTTCGATCGAATTAAAATTAAATTTGAAACAGTTTTAGATTGGTTTACTAATAATTGGAAATATAATTATTGCAATCTCAAATGTATGGCTCTATTTTGATAAGCCATTAAGACATGGGCCAATATCGTTACTAATTTTAAGATTAGTTTTCAATCAAACTATACTCTATAATTTTTGTTTTCTTTCAAAACATACCAAATATTTAAGAAGCTATATCTTAGTTATATCAATTGCTCAATACAATCAATACGATATCTGTTTATTGAATATATAGATTATTAGTAATTTGATTTTAGTTTATTTTAATATTTTCAAATGACATTTTAGCACTTTAATAGCACCGATGACAGCACTTTACATCTGTAGCTATCTTTTTCCATTCACGAATAGAAAAGGAGCTATCACCGGCTTAATTATTGGTATTCTCGGTGCACTAATTCTATTCTACCTTTACTTTCGCGTTGCACCTCTTCGATTTCATTATTTTCCAAAGCCATGCATTAATGGGACATCAATTCCATATTCATTAATATTGGCTGATTATAAATTTACACATAGAGAATTGGATTTTATTCCAACAGTATCACAAGCGATAACTAATAAAGTACAAGAATTGTTACCATTTCTTTGTGAAATACCAATTTCATGGTATCCATTAGTTACTTTTACAGTAAGTAATTAATTAATTGCTTAAATAAAACTTCGAAATTCTCAGCTCTTGCAATCCTCTTTCGTTCAGCAAAACAAAAATTTCCATTAACAATCATTTTTTCGCAATCGATCATATTCCAAAGAGGTATTATTATTGCATAATATCGCATTGTTTTTGCTCTAAAATTTACATGTTAAAGGCATGGATTCTTTGTCTTAATTGTTTATTTTGTGCGGGGTATAAATTTTTATTAAATTGAACTATTTTGATGTATTTGATTAAAGATAAAATTATCAATTGAAATAAAAGTATTAACAATTTGACTAATATTATTTCCTTGCTGAAAGATAATAACATTCTGCAGATTTGCTTATCATTTTTCTTTTGATTTCTGCAACATTTACAGATTGCTATATCATCAATGCTACTTGTATCATTTTGTACAAGTAATAACGATATTGATAAATTTGATTGGAAACTGATAATATGTGCACCACATATTGGAACCTTTATACATAATAGTGATAATGCAATCAACTATAATAAACGTGTCGCATTCGTTGAATGCGAATCATTTCGGTTCGGTTGTTACTTTTAATTTATTTAAACTTAAAATCAAAATTTATTGCATTCATTAGAAAAAAAGAAATTCTTTTTCGGAATGAAATAATTCATTAAGTTGAAAATTTAATAAAATTTTATAAATTCAAAGAAAAATTGTATTATTTAATTGGCTAAATTTACAGATATGCTCAACAAACACCATATCCGGATACAGTAACCACTGTTACACATATGATTCATTGATAATTATCATGAATTTCTATATTCTTACACTGTTAATAGCTAATATATGACATCATTAAAATGATTATTATGATAATCTCTTCACCTATCATTTATTTTTCTTTAATTTGAATTGCCAGAAATTCTTAATTCGAAGTGTTAAATTCAAATTAAATTTTAAAATTCTTTCCTTTTAAAGTGTTTTTGTCTCCATTATATCTTACATTGTAATTTCCAATATTATATGCATTAATATGTTCAAAAATTGTTAATCGTTGCAATAACAAATTAATTTAAAAAATTTAATTGAAAAGAAAATTGCATAAACAATTGAAATAAAAAAGACTGTTAAAAGACAAACTGTCCCATTTTCTTTGAATCAAATAAAAATTTATTACAAACTATTGTCATTCTTGCCAGAATTTAATTAGATTAGATTAAATTGGAACTTTTAAAATAGCTTCCAATTTTGTTCATCCAATTTTGGAAATGACCATTAAAAATAGAGAAAACAGGAAGATGGATATACATTTCATCACTGAAAATATTTAAAATCACGTATAATCATACGTGTAATTCAATCATTAAAAACATCTAAAATCACGTATGATCGAACGTGTAATTCAACCATTAAAGATATCCAAAATCACGTGCGATCAAACGTGTAATTCAATCAATGAAAATATCTAAAATCACGTGTAATTCAATCATTGAAAATATCTAAATCGCGTGAATCAACGTGTAATTCAATCACTATCAATGCATTCTCGATAACAACTTCACATAAAACAAATAAAAAATTAACGAATGTATCAAAAGTATCATAGATGAATTAAATGATTGATAATAATAAGCATGCGAGATTCCTAATGGCGCAGAAAGCTTTCAATCATTCAATCTCTTCTATTCTTAACACAGACTGTCCTTTGTAACGAGTACGGGTTACTTGAAGTTCTCCTGGGAAGAAGGTTGTTTGTGAATGGTAATTCAGGCTGGAATGGCAAAATGGAAATGAAGTGCATAATGGAATGAAATGTGATTTGTTAAGATGTTTATCGAAATTTGGATCTAAATAAGGAGAAGAGATTGGTTGTGAAAGTGGCAGAGTTGGAAACGGTGATAAATGCAGTTGTGACAATGACAATAGTTGTGGTGAACTGGAAAGAGGCGAAAATGTTTGCTGCTGTAGCATTGATTGAAATGGTCTAATTTTAAAATGACCAGGAATAGAGGGCAGCGAAGACTGATAAATTTGAGCATCAATCAATTGGGTCGAAATTCCAGTACCAACAATTACTGGGATTTTAATTGGTGTATATTCATTGAGCATCAATGACACGTGATAAGATGAATTGATAAGTGCATCTGGATGAGAATAAGTTGGAAATGCATTATTAGGAATCTGAAGCAATTCTTATTATAATTCTCAAGAGCAACTTCATTCATTTTCTGGAGGACAAAGATTACAAAGTGCTTCGTTGAATTCAACGTTTGCAATTTCGATAAATTTCTCAATTCATAAATTCTCTTTCTTAAATGCACTTTCTTAATCCCATAAATTGTATTAAGTTCATCATTTTCTATCAAAGTATTTCATTGTTGTTATATTTGGTTTGTTGGAAAGAAGAATTATTCTAAACTAAGAATTATTTCTCAAAGGCATTAATTAAATAATTATTTCTCAAAGGCATTAATTAAACCATTTCTTCATCTGATCGAATTAATTTTTTCCCAAAAGTTTTTACAAGTAAAAAGGAAGCAATATGATATTTAAACTTCATACTTTTATTTATTTATCTAAAATTTTTTCAAATTTAAGAGAAGTTGTAATTCAAATTAAAAATTGCCCAAAATTTAAAACCTCTTCGGCAATGTTAGCTTTCTTAAATTAAAAGTATTTATAAATTACAATAATAAGTGGATTATGCCCATCGCTCTAATTAAGTGATAATTTTTTTTTAAATTTAATTTTTCATTGAAAAAACAGCAAAAAAAGGTCAGGGTTGAAGTAACCAACTGAAAATACCAACCGAAAATCGTAGACACATTCATCAGTTAAAAATGATATATTAAATTATACACTACATTTAAGTAACTGTACAACCTACGAAAAGTTTCTGAACTTTAGAGACTGTAAAGAGAAGGCCTAAAATTGGGCGGAAAAAAATCTAAAAGAAAGATAAAAATTTCATGGATTTTGCAAAATTCATAAATTAATCCTTTTTCCATAACATCTTCCGCTACTTAAATAAGATGACAATTTTAAAACAATGATTTTTTAATTAAAAAATAATTAAATGGGTAAATGTAAAAAGAAAAAGTTTCGAAGTATAATTTTGAATGTTAATAAAGTAAGTTTCCTTCGCATTTTTTAACATATTTGTAAAAAATAGCATTGCTCATTTTTCATTTCCACAATGATTGCTATTTGAAACTGTAGAAAAATTCATAAATTGTTGAAAATGAAATAACAATTTAAACAAAAATTTATTAATTACTTGCAAACAGTGTTGGAATTCGATAATGGAACACTGCCGAATCATTGGAAGTGTAAAATGTGACAATGTTGTGGTCCTGTAAAATTGACAAATGAAGTCTTCCGATCAATCTAAGATAATTATCATTGATTAAATATTTCTTCTTTACTATAGCTTATATATAAATTAGATGAAATATCTTTTCTCTACAGTTGTCATTTTAGAGTATATGTTAAAAATCATTTATTCTCAAAAGAATATCATAACATACTAAAAACGGAAAGCTACTTGCGATCGATTACAGTACGACGGCATATCGTTCAATTCGGTATTTGAAGAATAGGAAAAAAAAAGTGGTAATTAAAGAAAATTTCTTCTGGTAATTAAAGAAAATTTCTTCATCGGTGTTCATTTTGTTGAAATCAAACATGATTAATCGAAATTTAATTAATTTATTAAAGTAATTGATTATGTTTTAACAACAATAAAATATTACATCATTTTCAAATTTGAAGAGGAAAAGCAAATAGAAAAAAATGAATATGAAATAAAATGTTTAAAGACAAAATAGCGAATATAATTATTTCTTAGAATAATTTGAATAAAGTGTACTAACGTGAATCTCTCGTTGTTTTTACAACGAAATCGTACAACCATAACAAGTCCAACAATACTATCTTTGATATGATTTTTTGGATGTTCATTACTTATTTCACCGTGTATAACAATCGTCTCACCTGAAAATATCACTAATAATAATCATTACACTAGTAATCAAATAATTTTATCCACTAAATTATTAAATCTTTTGAGTTTTATTAAAATGAACTTATTAATATCATTCATTTTTCTTGCAAACTGGTGCATTAACTAATCAAATATCATTTGATAAGATAATCATTCTCTGATAACTTTTAAGATTGTTATTTCTATTACGAAAGTGAAATAAATGATTTAAGAAATAACCTTGAAAAAATGCTGTTTTTGGTAATTTAATAAAAACTTTAGTAGATGATTTATTGAGACAGAAAAATTTCTTATGAAAATATCGTTCAATATGAACAGGTATATGAAGTGACAGGTAAGGAGTAATATCCATTATCGATATCACTCGTACTGGATGTATTTGCACTAATTCCGAATGCCCAATACGACCAAAAATACATAACTATAATTGGTTTAACAATATCAAATAAAATATAAAAAGATAATAATGACACTAAAAAATATATGATTTATTGCTATAAGGAATTTCCGAACTCAATTCATTACTTTAGTAAATATACAAATTTACAAAAAATATAAATAGGTATACGAATGATAAAGTAATTGGAAAAAATAGATCAATAAATGAAATAATAAATGATATTTCGAATTTAATTTCAGTTTCAATTTTCTGACGAAATAAGGAATCAGCGAATAACCTTAACAGCTGTTAAATATTCGATGGAACCATATTTACCCAAATAACTTCCCGGACATTCTTTATCAATTATCAATTTTGTTACAGCTTTATGTTTACCAGCTGGTGCAGAAATTTCACCATTCCGATTACGCCACTGTCGTATAAGGGTGTCAAATTTAATCGGGAATGAAGCAATTTGCCGAGATTCCATTTGATTGGCAATTTTTGTACGAACCTTACCTTCGAAAAAACCAATAAGTGAAGTGATTTGAGTTGCATGGGTAAAGTTGAATTCCACTATGATTGTGAATAGCTGAAATCAATAATATGATTTATACAACAAATGAAAATATTTACAAAACTCTTCCATAAAAATTTCTCAATGATTTTATAAATAATAAAATGATTTAAAAAACAAAAGAAGATTAAAACTTAAATGTACTATAAAATAAATCATCGCACAATTAAATGAAATATCATTTTTCGTTATCTTTTTATTATTCCATTCTTCAGCAAATAAATTTGGGTCATTTCATTTCCGATTTTCTTCTTGCTATCAGTTTCCGATTTTCGTATTTATTTTTTTCTACCACTTCTAATTATCCGATGAATATATGTCATCTGTTAATTCGAAATCAGGAATAAAGTACAGCATAAAGAATTGGATAAAAATGAGTGAAAAGACTATTTCATTAATCAGTTGTTGTCAGAAATTTGCTTCAATCGTTTAATTAACCGATATTTCGTACTATAACAATATCAATTGATACCGTACAAATATTCTGACAGATGCCATAAAATTAAACCGATGTTAGTTGTCATCTTTTAAATATCATTTAAGAAGTGTGAGAACGTTTTCAGATGAACCGAATGAATATTGAAATTTTGCAAAAAAATGAGAAGATAAAGTTAACAAAATTTGAAATAATTTCGATTCAATTGAAATAAATTAATTTAAAATTTTTAATAGATAAAAATAAATTCTTTCATTGACAATTTGACTATTAAATGTTTTGTTTAACCATTAATATTGCAATGATTGAATTAAAGATAAAATTTAAACAATTCTAATTGTGATATATGTTATGCACTTATTTTTTCGTTAGAACAATGAGACAATTAATGAGACAAATATTTTATAATTCTTTTCGCACATATCCTAAAAAAAATCAAACTAATCATCGAAATTTTTAATTGTTCTAGTTATCATTAATTATGCGATGGGACCAGTTTTCATCAAATGATAATTTAAATGATATATGATGCAAATATAACGAAAAATTAAGTGTAACGTATAAAACATATATTAATATTATCCATTCAACCATAATATTATTCACTAATCAAAAAATATATATCGACGATTTATTGCTGTTTAAATGGCAAATATCATTTAAATGTAAATTTCACAGTTTAATCATCCTTTGACCTTTGATAATTAATCATTAATATTTTGCATTATCTATGCTAAAAGACGAGTAAAGGAAAAAAAGCAATGCTTACCTGTCCAACGTGAATACTTTCCTGACAGGAAATATGAAGCACCGATTGCTCCTTCTTCATAACAATGAATCGCTTCAACCGATCATTCTATCATTTCTCATTTCATTTCTCCCATTCATCATATCTCATCCAAATTTCAACAACCACCCTTATTGGGAGCATTCTTCAAATGAAATTAAAGCTTCAAAACACTGCAAATATATACATACATACATACATAAATACATGCACATCCATATACATACACATACATACACGCACACATGCACATAACACATACATACACACAGACACACACACATTCAAAACACATATATATACACTTATATATCGAAAAAGAAAGTGGTATGACAACTGCGCATTGTGGGAGTTACCCGGAACTTTACCCGTCTTGCCCCTTTTATGCCCAATTCACTTTCCTGATTTACCATTTTATAGCGTTAAAATATATCCGAACGGATAGACATACCTATTTGAATTCAGTAAAATCATTTTCACACTTATCTTGATTATTCGTAATACACTATGGTATATCGTTATGATTACAATATCAATGCTAACATTTGATATACGATCTGTTATAGCTGTCAGTACATTAGAGAGTTGATTTCATTAGCATATCAAAGATTCATACAATCTCAGGAAGGAAAGAGAAAAGTGAATTTTCTCATTTGAAGTGAAATTTTAAAATTTAAATTTATAGAACCCATACAATTAGCATTTAACTTCAATCGTTTGAAATGAAATTTCTGAATTTAGATTTTGTGAAATTCTTACTATTAATGTTTAAGTGTTTAAATGTTTAATATTTAAATTCAAAGTAAATGGAAATTGATCAATAAACTATTAAAGCGCTGTTCTCAAAAACTTAATTATGCCAACAATTCTTAATTATAATTAAGAATGAAAGAAAGCATTTAGAATTTGCTTAGAATTTCATTTGTTGTTTAATTTAAAAATTAATTCTTTTATTTGTTAAATCTAAAAATAAAAGTCAGTTGACTTAATGATTCATCCATTTTATCATTTCTCTTAAACAAAATTAATTTTATTAAGCCATTATATTTATAAGTATTTATCCAATTTCTTTAAAGGTTAAATATGCAAATTATTCACTTTAAAGGTTAAATTTGAAGCAAAGGTCAAATATGCAAATTATTCACTTTAAAATAACATCTCATCAAACATTTTAAGCCAGTGAAACTTTGATGAAATGAATAATTAATTAAAACGCTAAAAGTGAAAAGCAATAAGTCGTCGATATATATATTTTTTTGAATATTATGGTTGGATGGATAATATATATTTACACGTTACTTTTCGTTACATTTACATCAGAACGAATGAATAAATTAATTTTAGAAACAATTTGATAAATCAATAGAGAACAAACTTGAATAAAAGAAAAGCTGGTATTATTTGAAAGTGTTCATAGGAATATTTTAAAGAGAAAATCATTGCCAAAAGTATAAATTTAAAAAAATAATAAAGTGGCAAGGAGTTTATTCCTTCTCAATTAAAGCAAGTTTTCTTAAAATTTTTGATAAATATTTTTTAGAATTATTTCAGTACGCCTACGTATTTGTGTAGTTTGTCTTTCATGTTGCAGTTATTAGAGTGTAAAATTAATTTGTACTACGAAATACAATACAAATGGCAAATATGATTCTGCATCAATAAGCAATTGAAGTAAAATTTATTTAACTGAATTAATTTGCAAAATGAGAAAATGAAATGTAAAAAAATTTGATTGAATTAAATATGAGAAATAAAGTTGGTTTGAAATCTTGAAATTACGCTTTCATTTATCATTTATTGAAATTTGAGAAAATTTTTCAAAATCTTTTATTTTTTATCTAACATTTCAAGCTCATCAAATATTGCCAATCTTTTATAATACTGGAATTGTTGCGATGAGATATTTATATTAATTCATTTTAAATCATTTTATATAAACATAAAGTCCAATTTAAATTTAAATCAAAATTTTTATTCTTAATTTGTTTGAAACTCAATGAATGAACGATAATTATTCAATGTATCAAGTTCTATCTTTTTTGTTCATTCAATTCTTTCATGTGGAAAAATTATTCATTCAACTATTTCAAGCGGAAAAATTGAAATTTCGATGAAGTATCCGGAAAAAGTATTAGAAAGTGAGAGAAGAGAGATGAATAAGGATATTGTGAATTTTAATTTTTGAAAAAAGCACTGGAAACAAGAAACAGAAAAGATTTGTGCAATACGGAATCTTTTTTTTTCATTTCAATATAAACAATTAAAATTATTTCTTTAGGAGATTGATGAACAAATCGGAACAAATTAATTATTGATACACATATTATATATTTCAAATTCAAATTTAATACATCACATATTAATAGTATCCAATGGTCTATTAAATTATATATTAGTGACCAATAAAAAATAATTCAGAAAGTCAGTGAGAAGTAAATATGAAATGATTTGCATTATTTAGATTTAAAAATTGTCATCATTATGATCGCTATTTATGATAAAAAATATAATAATAATTGTAGCATACAATAAAAGTGACAACAACGATAACAACTGTAGTAACAACAGCAACGACAACAGCAATAACAACGGCAACAACAGCAACAATAATAGCACCGACAACAATATTAATAACATTAATGGGAAGAAATAAACTGAAACGACAAGTGTATTAAGCTGTAACGAGCGATAATAATATATTTTAATTAAATCTTTTTATTAAAAGATTACATATACATAATAAAAATTCTTGTATTTTCTTTTTTGACCTTTCAGCTCTTTTGATATGTGAATAGCAATAGAAGAATTGCTAAAAAAATTCATTCAATTTAGTTTCTCGTAATTTTTACAATATTGAATTTGATAAATGATGCTAAAAAATACATATCAATTAATTTATTAATTTAATTATTTCCACTGCTAATTACAATTGCAATAAATAAATTGATATTATTAATGATTGGATATAAAATAATATTTACAAATGTAATTATTGCTTTTAAAGAAAATGATATATGCTTTGAAGTTATATTTTAAAAAAAATACTGCTTTAACTTTTCAATTGCTTAATTTACGCCATTTAAAAACAGTTGAAAAATGAGTGAAATTTTAAAGACAGAATAAAAAAGCAGGCAATTAATAAAATTAATAGATTAAGAAAATTTTTGAGAAACAAAGCAATGAAACGTTAATTAAATATAACAAAAGTTTTTGTTTTTCCTTTTTTTGGCAACAATTCAATTTCATAAATATTTGAAAAATATTTCATAGTTGTAAAATGTTAATAAAATATATTCAATAATTTCATGATATTTTCCATTTATAATATTCTCATTTGCGATCTTTTAATAATTTAATATGCATAAAATTAAATTTAAGAAAAATAGCAAATTTAAAAAATAAATTTAATTTTGAAAGTTTAAAATTGACGAAATTATTCAATTAAATTTGTTTATTTAATTCTGATAAGTTTTACTAATATAAAGTCAATGTAAATATGATTTAATAACATTAACAATAATTATTTTTGTGATTTTTTTTCGTTGTAGAAAAATTTTTACAATTCTTAAAATATGTATTTCAAAATTAGTATCGTTTCAATTATTGTTTTTCTTTATTTTCTTTATTATGAATTACATTAGTGATATAATGTTTGTTTTTTCATCATCAATAAATGACATTGAATATTGTCATCAATCATTTATAATGGATAATGATTATTATCACTATAATTATTTATTTATTATCATTTTTATGATTAATATGGATGGTGCTAAAGTTATCATAAAATAATTTCATCCAACATTGTTGTGATCATTGTGTTATTGTTGGTTAAATGCAGCTGCTAGTGTGACAAGCGCAATTGACTCCACTGATTGATATGGTACTATGGAAGCAATCTTTGCCTTATTGCTTTCATTGGCCTAAAAATTAGAAAATAAATATTACTTTTCCCATTTATTTAAACTATCGCATTCACACATTTACCACCAAACACTATACCATCACCATCATCACTATCATCATCATCATCAATGTTACTATCGTTATCACAAATTACTTACATGTCATATCGTTGGAAAGATTATTTTGATAGTGAATATTTTTCAAATTTTGTATAACAAAAACAAAAAAGGAAAAATAGAATTGAAATGGGTGATGGAAGAAGAGAGTACATTTTGGTGAGCTATAAAGCTTTTGAAGCTTAGCTTCCATTTTGAATATTTTGAAAGCTTATTCATTTATTCATTTATCCGCTCATCCATCCAACCATCCATCCATACATCCATCCATCACATTTTACATATTTGTAAATTTGCATCCAAATGACATTCATTCATTCAATGTTTACTCTATGCCAGCCATATTGGCGATTATTTTTGATTATCTACTTTTTTGAAATTAAACTTTACTAATTTATGCATTACTTTTATATAAACTATTAAATTTTTTCTAAAATTTCACCATTCAGGAATTATTTCTTATATTTTGTTAAATTTTCCTGATATACCGGATATTCAGGAATTATTTAATCGTTTTTCTTTTGCTTTACATTGCAATTGTAGTAGCGTTGTTTACTTAAAGGAATAAAATCAAAACATTTATTCATTCATTTCTCTCTTAACAATGTTCGATCAAAATTGGTTAAATTATTTTTAAAAATTTCAATCCAGAATTGTTTAAAAAATCAAAGTGAAAATAATTGAATGTGCGAATGAAATGGATGATCGATGTTACGGTGGCAATAAAAACGCTGGTTAGCTTCAATATTTCCAATTCTTCATCTTTTTTCTTTTGTTTTATCTTTAGTGAGATAAAAATTGGAAGCGTTAAGAGGAACTGTGTGAAGTGTCCGCATTAGTGAAATGATGAGATTGAGCTGAGAGGAACAGCTGTAACATTTCCTCCTCTTCTTCTTCTTCACATTTACAATTAACTTCTCTTTTCGAATATCAATTATGAAATGAATTTCGAAAAAGATAATTTGTAATTAACTCTTCCAATGAATTTAAAATAATTCATTATCATTTTTAAAATTCTTTTTTTAATAAAATTTTTATATTTATCTCAAAATTTAATCTTTTCTGATATAAACTTCACTTTTTTGGATGAATAATAATATGATAGTTATTGTTTAAGTGAGAGAGAAAGAGAAGTGACAGTCAGTCCTAAATTCAATTCCATTCTGTTATATGACAATGAGGAAAATAATGATATTTTTTGATGCAGCTAATAATGATAATAATATTGGTGATCACATTAATGATCATTATAATGATGATAATGATGGTTAATAATAATGATGTTGACTATGATAATAATGATGGCGATATTATGAATGATAATAATTTCTAGTATTACAAGGATTTAGGTTAAAATGGCGGTTCATTTCATTTGAAATTTGATCAACTTAATCTACTCTAACAGTATACTATAAAATAACGATGCAAACAAGATCAGAAAATGCCAAATGTCATTTGCATATTATACACAAATCTTTTCATCGG
>CAKAEH010001560.1:0-47346 GCA_916381525.1 Cercopithifilaria johnstoni | reverse complement strand
TAGTAGTAGTAGTAGTAGTAGTAGTAGTAGTAGTAGTAGTAGTAGTAGTAGTAGTAGTAGTAGTAGTAGTAGTAGTAGTAGTAGTAGTAGTAGTAGTAGTAGTAGTAGTAGTAGTAGTAGTAGTAGTTGTAGTAGTAGTTGTAGTAGTAAAGTAGAACTTAATTATTTATGACAGCAATCAAAAAGAGATAATTGATTTTTGATTATTAAAGGGAAAAATTTATTATTATCATCATTATTATTATTATTACTATTATTATTATTTTTATTATTATTATCATTATTACTTTTGGTGCAACATAAAAGTTATTTGAGTAATATAAAAATATAATAAAAAGAAGACAAAAGGAAAACTGCTAGGCTGCATAACTTTTATTGAGCAGGCAACTTGCGCTTTCCACATTGTTCATCTTCCCGGTGTGAGGCCATTTATTAATAAGGCCAATAATTAGATGAAGTTGGTGAATGCAGAGAAATAGAAGAGACTATAAGAGAGGGAGGGATAAGTAAGCAAGTAATATATAACAAAAGCAAATAAAACGGAAAAAGATGTAGAGATGGATGGTCCTCGATAATATCAAGGGGGAGGAATACATCCTGCCGGATATGACAATTAAATCTTAAAGGAATGAGAAGGAGAGACGGTGCTGAAGAGTTGAAATAGATGAATGAATAAATCAAATTAACTTCAATCAGAAATCATTCCAAATTTACATAATTTGTTTTAGCAAATTTCTATTACTGAACTTAATGGAGAGAATTTTTACTTCAGATTCTATGTACTTGGATATTTATACATATTAAGCTCAGCGCTTGGCCAGTTTCCATAGCAGTTAGGTAATTGAAACTTCTCTTTGAACTTATCGTTGCTTCTTCCCTCTCATCCAATAAACATTATGTAAGTCACTGTTAAAAGAAATATAAATATTTTAGAATAAATATGCCAAAGAGTCACTTTATTAAAAATTTAAAAGGATTTACTCATTATAACAGATTGCACTTAGACAAAATTCTGAATTCAGTATTACGGATTTACGGGTACCGGAACAGCATAGACATTTCAAAACAAAATATTTAAAAAAATCTAGGAAAGTGTAAACTTATTAGATTCTTAACGCTATTTTAATAGATACCTATTTTACAGTAAGCATTGAAAAAGTAAATATATTCATGTAGCACAGATCGTGTGCTACCGTATCAAAAGAATTACTGCATCTGAGAAATACCATATGGAAACCATTTTAGCAAAAACAAGTCTTGGAAATTTGGAAGAAGCGACATTAGCCTTGGATGATAAAAAAACTAAAACTGCAAGCATTGGATTTAGAATTCATAAAAAGAAATCAGATATGGACTACCACTGGCAAGAGCGCCAATATTGAAGAAATGAAAAGCGAAAATTTGTAATGCTAATGCTTATAATCATTTAGCATGATAAAATATTATCATTAATGGTAATTGTGTTAGTGCCTTTGGCAACATCAATAGCCGAGCACGAAGGGAGAAGGCGATTGTTTAGGTGTAAGGTTTGTTCTATTTCGATTGATGAGCAATAGCACTTCTCATTATAAACCATAAACAGTTAGTTTATTATTAATGTTTTAGTCTTATCAAAATCCCGAAAACTTCCGGCAACATTGTAAAATCTTTAAATGATTATTGATTAAAAAAAATCCTTTCTTTATTCCTTTCATCAGGAAAACAGTTTTCAAATCCCAAATTCAAGCATTTCACACAATTCTCGTTGATACCGATCAGCAACAATTGGTAATAGAAGAAAAATAAAACTTGGAAATCTACCACTATGGTTTAATCACGATGATTTGTTCGTTCATAAAAAAGTTTTACGTCTTTGGATAGATCAGCCAATCCATAATAAAGTTATAGCAGAGAATCAACTCATTCAGAAGTTAGATAAAAGAATAGAATAGCAAAAAGATTTATTGCAATTTTTCACGGCTAGAAAGACAAATTAGTTGTATATCAGGGCCATTTCCTTCAACACAATGAAACAGTATTATGCTAGCTAGGCCTTCCGCGTGGCACATCGCTTTTTAAACTACAAATTATAAATCATAAATATATACATATATACAAATCATAAATATCATCCCCTCAAACGAACTTTTATTAAAAAAAAATCGTTCTTGTTTCAGTAAATTATGACAATGAAGGAAAGAGAGAAAAATGCAAAGAAAGAATTTTGAAAAATTGTCAAGTTTGTTAAGATGCAATAAAGGTAACCAATTGTTTTCTGAAATATATCGGCCCATTCGCTTTAATAAACGAATAGAAGTTATCACTCCCTGCCCCACAACAACATCAAGAAGACAACGAAAATAATTTCCTCTCTTGACCAAAATATCAATGGTTATCACTTTTTAGCAAAGCTATCTTCACTGAACATTTATTACCACATCAAAAATTCAAATCATTTAAACTGAAGTTGTTTGTGGAACTGAATTGCATGGGAAATTTGAATGTTTCTGTTATACGGGAAAAACGGAAAATAAATCCTCTCATTCCTGTTAACATGTTGAGCTGACAGAGAATTTTCTTTAATAAAAAATGAATAATTTTGAAATCCAAGAAGACAGAAAGGAAATGAAAAAAGATTTTAATATAGTTACGGGTGAACTGCCACATTAATTGAATTGATTAGTGGTTTTTAAAAGAATAAAAAATAAAATTGCTTCCTCCCACTCCTCTCTCCCTGTCCACTCCTATTCATTTCATTTAGTTATACTTTATGTCTGTCTTATTATTTAAATTCACATCCTTGAAAGAGAGAAAAATGCAGCTTAATTGAGCTTAACAAGATTGCTATGAGTATGTATGATAGAAGTATTGTCACTAAACGTCACTCCTGAACCTGTGGCGGTAGTGATAAATTTCATCATCGTAACGTGATCTTAATTAGATTTTCGTTGCAATAAATAATTTGTGAAATATAATATAAGTTTTCTTCCCTTACTGTCTCCTACATACTCATTTCTCACTTTCGAAAAAATTCATATTTTAATATTAAGACAAATAATTTAAATGAAGCATAGATTTTGAGTCAGTTTTATTTTAATGTAATTAGTGAACTTTCCTTCAACAATATTGATAATTGCATCAATATCTTCATTGCTTATTTCATGTTAGATAAGAAGATAGGTTGCTACCGCTGCTACATTCTGACAGACAGATATCCAACCTGCTTTTCCTGTGCTAAAGGACATCCCTTCTGCTACCCCAAATTGTTCGGGGAAATATTTCTAGTCGCTCGCCGATAATAACAATTATTGTTATGAAACAAGCTCAATCAAATACGATTTAATATCCAAATTATTCCTTTCATAATAATTTTCCCGTGATTAGGGTCGTCCAGCTCAACTAACTTGTGGTAGTATTATCATCATAAAATCCCTTCCATTTTTAATACAATCCTATGGAGTAATTATACAAAAGAGTAAAAATCGAATTATTTAAATTTGAAGTTGTAGCATCGCTTAGAAAATCGCTTAGAAAACTAAAACGCGAAAAACAATTCCAGTGCAGTGATTGTTTCAGGTGTAGATTTAAAATGATCTAATTTTTGCCTATCACCAAAATGATACGGTGCCAAATAGTTTTTGAATGTAAAAGAGAGAGGAAAAAAAATGGGAATGTATTCGTTATTGCCACTGAATATATTTGATATATTTTCCCACGAAATGGATAGTTCACTTGGAATAAAAGCAAATTGTTGCAAGTGTGGAAGCAAGAAAGGAAGCTTAAAAAGTTCTTCTAATAACTAAAGAATAGAAAAAAGTAAGAGGTTTTTAAACAAGGGACACATAGCATATTTATGTTAAAGTAATATATATACTTTATTGTTCATCGTATCAGAGAGAGACCACAATCACCGCATGGCCTGCCTTACTCGTTTTGCATATGCAAAGCTGAACTGGAAGCAATTTTTGCAATGGAATTGAATGGATGGATATTTAGGCAATTGAATAATAAAATCAAAAAGTGAAATAGACTGCTTTCCCATTCCCCTTCGATCCCCAAAACACCGGTGCCACAAAATGGCAATATTTATGCGCCGTTGGAAATGATCACTTAATGCAATCAAATTGATGACGACGCTTCCACTAAAATCATATCAAATAAAACATTACATAGAGTAAACACTTTCGATGGAAATTCTTACGAGGAAATTAGTGATGAAACATGAAAGAATCTGAAAAAACTAACCGGATACCGGAACAAATTCAAAAACTGGTAGCAAAAGGACCGGAAATCTGCATGAATGATACTTGTATGCAGAATTCATTAAAAAAAACTGTTAGAGAGATGAATATTAGTTTCCTATTGATGAAGAGGAAAAGAAGCAATATTCATTATGAGTACTAATTAAAGAGTTACTAGAATCCAGAATACTAATTAAAGAGTTACTAAAATTTCGATTAATTCATTCCAGAACAATACGAAATGAAATTTCATTCCTATCGAAATTACTAAACAAAATGAGTCTTTCAAAGGTAATATTAGTCATAAAGCAAACTCTTAAGTATAACGTGCTCCAACCATGGCTACAAGCATACACATCATCTCACCATCTCATTTAAATGCATTTTAAATAGTCCGTTACATTTCCCAACACACAATATACACACACACACACACAACTATCAACATGCATGCATACATTATATTCATATATATATATATATTATGATGCTAATAATATCACAGCATCATGGTACTAATAATGCGATAAAAATGCGTGCACTCTCCGCCAGCATAGAAAAGGGAGCATTGAACGAAGCGCAACACTACGACATGAAACTTTTCGTATAATAAGCGTAGAATATCCACAACCTTCCAGTCTATGAATGATGCAGTCCGAAATAGTGAGAAAAGGCTTTGGCATAAACGGAATTCATTTTGGATTATGCGTGCCTTTTTCTTCCTCCCAACTATACTATCATGTAGCAGTTTACTAATTTATAAAACCATAAATGGACGATAAAAAAATCTCTCCATAATATAATTGTGAGAATATTAATTAGGAAACAGGAATATTCCGGTATTGCAAATCTTTTCGGGATATCATGGCTCGGTAGTATGCAGTTAGGTAAACCAGATACAGTATTTGAAATATTACGTGCTTACTTGTGAGAATATTTGAAAAATAAGAGGAAATAAAAATAAAATAGGAGAAAGTCTTCATGGAAGTTGAGCTGGTGACCTCTATAATGGGGAAATACAAGATATGGTTAGGAAGAAACTCCGACTTTTTCATTGCTAGCATAAAAGGAAACAGTTGCATGACATTCCTGACACATACCTTCACCCCGTATTGCTTTCTCCACCTGCCACCAAACCTTCCAATTAATTTGTCCTTCTCAATGGGCAATCAAATTACATTATTTTTTCCGAACAGACGATGAAATTATGAATAAGCAAGAGTCGACGCACAGGCCTAATCATACATATCTGTGTAATATTTTTTTTAATCGTTTTCTGTCCCGTAGGAATTTTATGAGTGATGATGATTAATTTCGTTTTCTTTCTTTCTTCTCCCATTATTTGGTCTATCATTTTGCTATTTGTTGGCACACTTCACCAATAAGTGCAGAAAGAATCTTCCAATAAGCTTTTCTCTTAAGGGAAAGCTGATAAAATCTCTACAATCACCTTTTACCTCCTCATCAGAATTATCTCGTATCTCTCCCTGGAAAATGATTTCTCTTTTTTTGATTCAAATAATCAATGTTACTATACTAGTATCCATATCGCCGGCGCAAATTCAACGACCATTGTCAACGCTCGATCTCACAAAACGGTTAGCTAGTTTCTTCATTTCACCGTATTTAACCCTCCCTTCAATCAACAATTCATGTAAATGTAGCAGTGGAATTTTTACATTTCTACTTAGAATTTCAAAATTATTACTGATGAATCATTCCATCCCATCAAACGCACTTGTTTTTCTATCCACAATGTTTATGTAATTTAATTGTTCTAGGAAATAACCGCAAACATACCGTCGTCTGAATAAATAATTGAAAATGAGAAACCTTTTGTTCATAGTTTAGGGGCAATGTAGCAGGTTAGGGAAGATAATTTAGAAAGCAAAATAAACCATCTGCTTAATAAATCTCCTTCCTGCTGTCGTTGAAGAACAGTGTGGACTTTACCTGAACAACGTCTCTACTAGCACTCATTTGAATTAGTGACTCGAAGCGTCATCAGCTATTTCTGCAGATGAGAAGCCACCTACCTCATAGTGATGAATGCACGCTGCAGAAACTCAATTACTTATTAATTCAAATTATCGGATTAATTGTTCAGGTGTGGAAGAGAGAAAAAGAGAAAGGACGAGAGAGGAAGAGATAGATAATGGTGAAAGAGCAAATTGTTCACCCGATAGCGAAGGTAGTTAATAGTAATAGTAGCAGAAGTAGTAGTAGTTGGAAGTGGTGACAGTAACAAATTCCTATTGCCTGTATTATATGGTTCATTTACCGTAATCCTTATCCGATGTATTATTGAAAGAGGATAGAGAAAGGGGTAATTCTAATTATTGCAGTTCGCTTTTACCCAACAAACAATTTAATCATACATATTATTCGCTGATACGGTGGACAATATTCGAAACAATATCTATCATTCTTCACTTGATCATTCTGTGGAAAGTGGTTACTTTGGAATCCATTTCAGAATCTCACTCTAGAGAATGATAAATCACCGCATATATATTATAAATATGAAATCAAATACATGATTGCGTGATAACAAGCATTGTTAATTGATTTATAGTGATGGAATTTGGAACTATTTTGGTTGATGTTATTAGAGTAACAGCAACAAGCTATTATTCTAATAACATCAACCAAAATAGGCATTCCTCTTTTCTCTTAAATGGTCAATTTTAAGGTGAAATTTGAACGATAAGAAAAGCAAAGCAAATATGAATGTCTAAACCTAAGCCCACCGTTCTTTTCCACCATCTAAATTAAGCCTATAATTTGTAACAGAAAATACCTCAATTAGGCCGATAATGTATGTATATGCTGTAGTAACCAAAAATTGAGCTCATTTAACAAACAAACAATTTCTTCTCGCTATGCTTCATTTAACAAATCCTTCCTTTCCTTATTTACTTGACAAATGAATTTGCATGGATGAATACGATGAGGAAATTTAAGAAAATATAAAAATTTTTTAAGGTAAAAGTGGAATTTGAGGAATTATCTACACCTGCCATATCCTGCTCATTTGCATTGACAGGATAAAAATTAAATTTTGTTGATATTTTTTGAAAACGTTCGACAACTGAAATTGTACTTAAAAATTCAAAAAAAATATGTGTTATAAAATCTATTGCAAGATACTACTAAATATTTACTTGGTTGTATTCTGCTAATCTAAATTTAGAATAAATAAAAGTAGCTTAGAAGCGCTGGCGGAAGAGAGTGGATTCCAACCGAGAAAAAAGAACTCCTCTATGGTTCCAAAAATTTCGACACAATTTGTATACATTATACAATATACTGATAAAATAGTCTAACTATAGCTAAATGTAAGTCTAATTTGATTCGGAGCACTTTAGGAAGATTCTTGTAATCCGATCCGTTCCTTCACTCATTGCAAAAGTGTAGAAGAGTATTTCGAAATGAATATATCAATTGCTAGTCGGAGTTGTAAATAGAAACATCAAATATTGCTATTAATACTGTTATCAATATTATCACTATTATTATTACTATTTATTATTACCATTTGTTATTATTATTTATTTATTTATTATTATCATTATTATTATTATTATTACTATTATTATTATTATTATTATTAAAATTTAAAAGACTGACAGCGTGCAAATGGGATTCAAAACGAAAGTCAATGAATTCTTCAAGAAAGCAACGTAACGACGTGCCAGCATAGCGAGAATATTTTATTGATGATAATCATCAGGATCAAATTTTGAATTGGTTAAAAAACTCTTCCTAGATCATCAATATGCAAATATAGCGTGTGAGTAAAGAAGATATGTGAATCTGAAGCAATCCATGATTCGAATGAAATCATCTACTTCTAATGAAGTCAATTCATTTAAGAGGTCAATAAATGGCAACATATTCAGCGTACAATCCTTCCAATACGGAACGAAAACAAAACGCACCAAACATGTAATAAAAACATAGTAGCGGTGTAGGAAGCATTAATTTCGTGGAGTAAATTTTCAATTTAATACACATAAGAAAGAATCAAACGTGAGAATGGAGTAGCTGTTGAGAGTTGCTGCCAAATTGAACCTATTTTAATAGTCATTATTTTCCACCTGAAACTGATGAAAGGTAACGGATGAGATGGAAATCGATTTTTTTACGGTGCAGAACCACTTTTATAAAGTTTTGCAACTACTTGATACATCATGCATACCGGCTTCGATCTGTTTCAATTAAAAGCTTTAGAGAAACGGAAATTTCTGTCACATCTTCTAAACAAATTAACTAGGAACTGAAAATGGAAGCAAATGTTTTTGTTTCTTCTTCAGCGCAATCTATCAAAAAACAAAAGATTTTTAAATTGGATAATGAAGAGGACAGGAGGGGATTGCGAGAAGATATGGCTGAAGTAAGATTTGGATTAGAATTTGGTACGATGATAAGTATTAAAATGTCATAGCAACCTGTCTAAGCAAAACATAAACCTCATCCCATCCCCTCTCCCCTTTTCTCAGGTATATGCCACTAATTAAGCAACGACTACAATTTAGCTCATTAATCAAGCTAATGATGTTATTTCTCGCTGCTAGACACTATAAACGATTTCAAAACTACTCAGTACTACTTCAACTGTAGCAATATAACAATAGCCCTCCATGCATTGCAATACCACATCAAACTGAAATGATTGACAATAATCAGATTATTTTTCCTCGCAATTGGTTGGCAGATAATTGTATCATACAACAACATTACATAGCTATCGGATATTTATCTTTCTCTAGAAGCCGTCGAGGGAAAGATTAATGAAATAGAAAATTAATTATTAGAAACGCATCACCTTAAAATTGATTGATTGATGCTGCAAACGGTAGAGGATGGGAAGCACAAGGAAAATAAAATATTGAAACTTCAAGTTCAGTTGGAATATCCAAAACCTTGTGATTGATTTTTTTTTCCTTTTCTTTATCAGATAAGAGCTTACTGATATCATCGGGATGACATGAGAAGCACAGCCACGTTACATCCATCCTTGTTGGATTGCCCGAGTTCAATCCTGATTTTTTACATTCTTGATAGTTGCTTCTTTCTTTTCATACTGGTCTTACCACGCAAGCTACTAGCTTATGAAATAAGGCAATTATATTAAATATTGCGGTTAACATTAACGATAGTTTTCCAGGACTTTTAAATTTAAATTTTCTTCAAACATTTCAGCGAAAAATTACAAATAGAAAAAGAACTAGGGACAGAAAAAATCGTTGAAAATTTGACAGTCAAACATTCTTTCTTTTTTCTTCCTTCCGTTGTTTGATGCTTTTCAATATAATCATCTATTAAATTATTAACTATTAATTTTACTGAAGTAGAAATTAGGCATCTTAAAACATTTGATACCAAAATTTCCATTTTGGCTCAAATCATAAAGATACATTCATTGTGAAAAAGTAAAGAATGAAAAGACGAAATTACTATCACAAATCTATGCGAGAGGAATCCGTTCATAATGCTTATAATAAAAACTATTTTTTTTAAAATGTCAATGAAATTTAGTTACATACAAATTCCACTGATCGGAATTTCATTGCTGTTATTTGTTACTGTAAGAGTGTCAGAAGAAAAGAAAGAAATTGCAATGATATTCTCTCCTGCAAATTGGATTGAAAATTTGATAAATATATTTAGAGAATATTAAAATTGGAGAAGGAAGATGAAAGCATTTTTCCTCCCAAATGCTTTTTAGAAGACATCAAAGGTGATTCTTCTCAAATCTTCTGAATCTTAGACCATCTTTGTTCAGTTCAATCAACACTTTTGATGAGTTAGTTTGGATATTACAACCTTTCATCTTTTTTTGCAAATTTTGAAAAAAGGAATACAAATTTTGCGATAATGAGAAATTTCGGTTCAGCCCTATTACCTATCAAATTAAAAAAAAACCTTACTTACCTCTTACTAACTAGATTGAAGTATATTCATATAGCATAAAGGAAGTACCACGAAATAGACTGACTTGGATACAGTCATGTAATAAGAAGGAAATACCATAAGCATATTCAAATCAGCGAAGTTGGCATATTTTCTATTCTGTGGAAATGGCGCATGGCATGCATAGCATACCTTAGCATTTGGTTCACTCAGGCCTTTTTCATCCGGAGAGAAGAGAAAAATGAAAAAAATGATTGCATTAAGGCATATTGGCCTATTAACAATAGCAGCAGAAAGTGAAGTGGTTTAAATTATGATTAGATCGCGTAAGGCAAAATGCAAAGCGAAGTTATTGTTTGCCATTAATCTTTGTAAAATATCCAAAAGCATTCAGTCACAAAGCGTTAGCCTTACTGTCATCTCTCGTTCTAAATTACTCATAAATATTGGTTACTTCTCCTAACGATAATGTTGTCCATTGACTCCCTTAGAGCCAAGAACTCCTAGAGTCAAGAAAAAAGAAACGAAAAACAGACTTTTCTGTCGGAGACCAGCCTAAGGAGTTGAGGAAGCCTTAAAACCCCTTTAAATGCAATTTATTGCTAAAAATGATTATGATTGCTGTTGATAGGACATGGGATATAGTATGATGCAGTAGGCAATCAAACTATTGTTCAGAGGTATATTCCTGTTGAAATAATAAAAATTTTATTGTTAATTGATTTCCCACTATCCCTGGCTCGAGTATCCGACTGAAAAAAGGAGTTATACTCAGGCAGGTTTTGCTTATTCCTAAAATTTCAACACAAATGACATGCACATTTCACTCTCAAATTGTTTTTTGATAGATATTTATTATTCGCAAGGTGTATAGCTACTAATAATAATGCGAACAATTTCGAACAAACTCGGAGAATGGAAGGGCAAAGGAGGGAGGAAAGAAGAGAATGATGAAATATCCAACTCGAGCCTAATAAAAATACTAATTTTCAGTAACATTTTCATAAAATACAGATCTAAGCAAAGTGAACTATCATCCTTTTCAATCTTAACCATACGCCACTTGGACCAATCCGCCTAAGTCTGAAAAAGTCGAAAATCCAAAGAACTCTCATGACTCAGTTACAATACGATCTTTAATTGAAAAATTAAGAAAGGAAAGGTAATTACATTATTTCCTTCACTTCATATACAACCTTTCTTCCTGGTCAAGAACCACTGCGGCATCTTTGCAATAATTAGAATTATGCTGCTCA
Organism: Cercopithifilaria johnstoni; assembly: GCA_916381525.1. NCBI lineage: Eukaryota > Metazoa > Nematoda > Chromadorea > Rhabditida > Onchocercidae > Cercopithifilaria > Cercopithifilaria johnstoni. Next base: position 35,954 of record CAKAEH010001560.1, on the reverse strand, counting down.
CAGCAGCGGTAAAAATTTCATTTCAAAAGTAAATCATGGCAGTTAAAAAGTTGCATTAAAAAAATGCCACTATTTTAGAAGTTTGCATTGTCTACGAGTTAACAACGTTAACAAAATAATGTAATATATATATATATATATATATATATAATGAGTGAGAACTGCGATAGGTAACATTTCGTTTATTGGCCTGCATCAATGTCCGCTTGGTGGCGCTTACATCAAGGATTTTCGGGTTACTTCAGGTAAAGAGTAGTCAATGTAGAGTGGCCTTCGAAAAAACGAAGTTATTACCAATGTTAATTACTTTTTGCCCATGAACAAGTCATTACCACCCGCCTTTTCCTCCTTCTCAAGAGGCCACATCAAGTGGACACACCGCTCAACCACTTAATGGCCATTATTGTTTCTTTTCTTTTCAGTAGCTATAAAGTAGTTGGATGGAATTCATTCTTTTCAAACTTTCATAGCTATTTTATTGAAAGTCAAAATGAAGATTTGAGATTGAAATTATGCTTGTGCTCACATCAAACTGCATCAACCTGACAAGAGGTGAAAGATGATCATCTGGAAAAATTTTTGTAACAAACAGTTTCAAAATTTGAAACAAATCCAATTCAATTGAATAGTAAGAATCTTTGCAAAAAGATTCTGTGAAGTTTTTTAGATTTTCAAAGTTACATATCTGGATGGAGTGCTTTGAAAAAAATTTGTTTAATTAATCATGTTAACTCAATAAATATTGGAAGCAGACATATAGATCATGTAAACCTTTCACTAAAGATTTAAAAATTCCAAACTGTTCGAAACAAGAGAAAAATTATTACTGACCAATCTGTTATAGAAAAACGAACACATAGAATTTCGAATGTGCGTTTTTCTATTTTGAACAATAGTAATAAATACTGAAAAAAGGTATTTAGATTGATGCAAGAAAACGGATGATAATGATGAAAGTGATGAGGATGATGGTGAATAAATTGTAATGATGAGCGATACTAATGACCATCAGATGACCCAAATTGTCCAACCATCAAATTAATTTCAAAAAATTAATTAGCCAGAAAATCGAACCGTTATTGCGAAATACACTCCAAAGTAATGGGAGTAGGCAGGTAAAGGGACAATAGACAATAAATACTTATCCGAATTTCAAAACAACAGCAAACAGTTCAACGAACCTAAAACATGGTTGAACATTGTTCGATTCAAGGATTATAGGTCGTTTGTTATGTATCATTTGAGCCAGAAAAGTCCTTTAACGAATATAACTTGGAGTAATTCATCATTTATTACTTACTTATCAAATAAATATTAAATATATGCATGATGCTAGACCCATTCCATAGCAAACACTGAAATATCATATCACCCTGCTGCTTGTAACCTGAAACCGATCTCAACCAACTTTCCAATTGCTCGCTGTTTGAACTTGACACTGGCACATACGCATCATTACATGCCGCTTACGTAGATAACAATTGAAAATATCAATTTTATCACAACAGAAATAATCACGACAAACAATAATGATCAAATGATAATGATGTTATGAAAGCAGTAATTCTTTCTCTTATCGAAAGTTTTTACTATTTCTCTGTCAAACTGTTCCACTAATTTATGTGATCATAGAATTTATGATGTGAGATTAGAACATTCTGAAGCAATTGAGGAAATATTTCCAGAAACTAGGAAAAAAAGCATAATCTACGAAAGATACTGATACTGATTTTTCATTAAGAAATAAAAACGGTATTGATTCAGGCTGATCGAACGGCAATTACTACCAACAATTGGGAGAAGTAATATTCAACAATAACTTTACTAACCAATAATATTTGCATTCATAATCAAAGATTACGTAAATCTTTTATCAATTTTTTCTTTACTTAAAACATCAGCAATGTTATCCATCATTTCTGTTTTTTCTTCTGTATTGATAAGCTTTCACCTTCACGTACTTTACGTGAAGGTGTTTTACGTATTTGTATCACTTCCATTAGTCATATTTTTTTACTCAATTATCTCTAGACAGTGTATGACCTTTCGCCCTTTCTTCGTTGATGTGGAAGACGGCAAATTCGAAAATTGAAACAAAACAAAATGCTTATATCACAGTAACAGTAATTTGTACAATTTCCTCTTAGAATAAACAGTGATCAAAATGGAACAATTAATATCGGTTGGAGCTAATGCATGAATGAACTGAATTAAATGGCACTGAATAGAACTGAGAGAAGAGAAGAGAAGAGAAGAGAAGAGAAGAGAAGAGAAGAGAAGAGAAGAGAAGAGAAGAGGAAAGAAGAGAAGAGAAATGAGATGCACTTCTCCGACATTGCGGTAGCATAATAGCTGATGTGNAATAGAACTGAGAGAAGAGAAGAGAAGAGAAGAGAAGAGAAGAGAAGAGAAGAGAAGAGAAGAGAAGAGAAGAGGAAAGAAGAGAAGAGAAATGAGATGCACTTCTCCGACATTGCGGTAGCATAATAGCTGATGTGAATTACGATAATTGAAGAGATCCGAGGTATCGAGAGGAGGGCGGAGGAAAAAGAGGGAAGGAGCGAAATGAAATCGAATCAGCCGTCTATATCACGCAACAGATTCTCTCGATCCACCAATCTCAGCAATGACAATATTCGACGGTAATACAAAAGAAATGGTTCTGAAATGAATGCTATCTCGGAACTGGCCAGAACAAGATGTCTGCTCCGATCGAAGAGGAGAAGATTAACTGATTAGATATTATGAAAGGGTAGAATAGAGAGAATGAAGGAGGCATGGAAGGAAGAATTAAGGGATCAATCACAAAAGATTCAGAGAGAGATTACCGTAGAAAGGAAGAGACTTAGCTTACGACTGCTTTCAGTAAGTTCTGCTTCAAGCGAATGATTCGCTTTTAATTCGGTGCAAGGAGACTAATTTACCTGTCACAGCGATCATATCGATAGCGAGCAGTGATAGATAGCCTCATTAATTCATCCTCTAATTTTATTGTTTCCACTTTGATTGTCGCATTTATCGCTTTACTTCCTCAGCTGGAATGAAGAAAAAGAAACAGTCCAAAATATTTTGTTCTGTCTTAATTTTAAATGATGAAGTAATATACCGACGAAATTATGAAATTCCTACTCAGTTAAAATATGTAAAAATTCGCTAAACTTTGAATTATTCTGAATAAGTATACAAATTGAACTCTTTCCAGAAATTCCAGAACAAAAAGTCCCGAAAATCAAAATTGATTTGAAAATTTGAAATTTCGATTAAATTATATTTGTTATTTTTCTTCACCACTAACCTCCATCTACTCTTCTATCATTTGAATACCTGGAAAGAAACGAAAGGTGGGGAGTGGGTATACAAGCTGCTAAAGATTTATGATATAACAACAACAACAACAACAACAGCAACATGTATATGGCAAGTGTTTTTCGCAAATAACAATTGCAAGTCAGAGGAGAAGTTCAAAGGTCATAGCAATTTGAATCACATAATCCGTTGTGATGAAAGGGATAACATCACCGGCATTAAGTAAACGACACGAGCTATTATTGGATACTAAATTACTGCTCTAACTTTAATTGGTGAGAGATTGAATAATTGTCCACAGCGCGGATAATCTATAGAATCGATAATTATGAGAAAATTTTGCGTAGGAAAGATGTTCAAAACTAAATGATATCTTTTTGAAGAATAATAATTGTCATAGTTGAAACCATTTAAAAATCAAAATACTTCGCAGTTCAAAGTTGAACATTCAAGAAACGAGGTGAGGGAAAGGGAGAAAAGTTATGTACCACACTTTCATCATTCCAGTCTATATCTCTTTCGCGATAATTCGAAATTTTATTAAAAATATTGAGGTTTTCTTGTCCCAAAAAGCTTCAACCACCGCACGGATCCACGACAATGAAGTTGAAGTTTAAATAAGATGGTATGCGGTTGATACGATTGAGAGACGATCGACTGATTGATCATTTGATGATTGAAAGAATGAACAATGAAGCTTTTTGTTTAAAGAAAAATATAGTTGATCGGTTGAAATTGTACAAAAGAAGGAATACTTCGTTTTCGAAACATTTGATATACCTATCGGCACCACTATAAATTTTAAATATTTAAATCGTCGAGGCATGCATCTTCACATATACTGCAATTGCATGTTTAATTTGGTAAGCGCAAATTTATCATTCGCACAAATATAATAATAAATCAAAACGATAGACGCGAAGGGTAAGAATTAATTCAATTCATTCCCCTAAGCAAATATATATAGTTCCATTTTTTTTCGTTAATAAATTCCAATTTAATCAGCTGTTTCACAAAACGGATGCACCTACTAAGGCAGAAAGACAGACAGATGCATGCAAGCATGACTCGCGTGCATTTGCAATGCATGTTTCAATAAATTCTATAAAAAAATTTATTGATTTATCACATCACTAGGAGAATGATAGAGAAAGTCTTTTTTCAGCTACAATGTAAAAATAAAAATATTGACCGATGGAGAAATAATGTATTGACGAAAAGATAAAAAAGATCAATCAGATCAATCGCTTGCATATCCTATTAAATGTTTTTAACAAATCATTCCATGCAGTCTAGCTTGAAAGCTGAAATTCTCGACAGAAATTATTTTTTTATACGAGAGAAATTCATAAGAGAGATCGGTTCAGAAGAGTGTTGCTTGTGATGCCAAATCAAATATCATTATAGGATTGATAAGTTCAAATCAATTTCAAGCGACAATAAAAAGATTAATTGGCTGGTTTGGTATAATTAATCAAAATTAAAAAAAAAATTGAATTTTTAAGAAAATTATTGAGGAGAAAAAGGTTAATTATACCGAATAAACCAATTAACCTTTGAGAGTTAACAACAGTTCTGCTTCTCCACTAAAAGTAAATGGAACTAAAGGATGGAACATCAACACCATCTCGAAATTTTTACTTCTAATTTAAAAATGTAGCAGACAACTTTCCCAGCAATAAAATTTGAAAGCGTTGATTACTACTTCTACATATTTTCGTAGCTGACTTCTTAGTTCGGGCAGACTTATTTTAAGCCATAAAATTTCCATCCTTTCCCGGAGTTAAATTATAAAATAACAATGAGAGCATAAAGAAAGCCTTTTATGCATTTCAATAGCGTAGGTGGCTATGATGAGCTAATAGTTATAAATGACCTGAACATATTTTAAAGGCAGATATATCTGGATTATGTAAATGTCAACGAAACATTTCATATCAAATCAACCGGTGGAATGGGTAACTTAGTGCAAAATATATTCAATGAATAATAATTGATGCAAAATAAGAAGGTTTCGATCTAAATGTCCCATAGATCCGCTAATTTGTTTAGTAGTGAAATTACGCCAAAGAATGCCATTCATATGATGTTAGATGTTCAATGGATGACAGATCAACTGATTCACTTAATTAAAATCAGAGAAGAGATTCAATCAGGGGATGGGGGAAGTTATTTTGGGCTGATTAAAGCAATCAAGGAAGTGTTGGAAAATTTATCTTGAAATGAAATCTGAATCGCATAAAAGATTGATGGATGGATGGATCCAGACGGTGACATATTTATTTCTGATGCATATCTCATTAATTAGCAAAATCAACCAAATATGATTAGAACCGTCAAAAATTAATTGCTAATCACTATGCTTGCTTACTTAATTAAATTTCAATAGCATCAACCTGGAATGCGCAGGACAGATCTTATCGATTATAGGATTCAATGAAATGTTTAACATTCCCGCCAACCAGTGATAAAACCATAAACGATCTCCTAAATAGAATGCATTAGTAATTGTAATTTTGACAGATATTTTCTGGGATGAGTTAAACATTGACACTTATAATTAGGCAAAGAAAGGATTTGGCACTCCTATAAAAAGTGATACTCTTAAGTAATGCTATAATTTGAATCCAAAAGCAGTGAGCAAATATTTCATTCATATAAACTATATAAGATATCACGAATAGCAAATCTTCATCAAATTTGCTTGCATTCGGTTATAAGTGAATCAGTTGAAACTCATTCAACCTAATTAACTATTATGAACTAAAAATTGTCGTTACTACTTCCCAGGTTATTTAAATTTGCATTTTAGAATGGAAGATTACGAGATTTTCTACAAAGATCATTGAAATTAGTAAAAATTTCAATGGCAGTGCAATTAATTGCATAAGCAATCCAATTCTCGAATATGCAATCGGTTATCGGCTACTGATCAAAAACTAGCTTACTGTTCAATAGATCTGAAGCTCTTTTGATCCATTAAGCTTAAACGGATATATTATTTTCTTCCGGTTCTTTTCTGATGATCAGAGCATAAATTAAAATAATTTAAAAATTAAATCATAAAGTGCATAAGAAATCAATATTTCTTCTATTTTTAATAAATTCAAATTTAACTGTCATACTGAATTCGTGTCATGTTGGTTGAATGGCAAAAATAATAGCCAACAATTGTGTTTCATAAAAGCATCACAAAATGAGATTTCGGAGAGAGAGAGAGAGGGGAAAGGAGAGAGAAGAAAGAAGAGATATAATCTAGCCTTTAACGCTATAATTGTGCATGCTCGTCGGTTTTTGTAAGATTGCTACTGCGGAGAACGATGGCTAATTGCACTTCTAACTGCTTCAATATTCAGCTTAAGTGGGGCGTAGCAAATTTAAGTGACAACCAATACTCTTAGAAATATATTCGGCTTTATGGAATAAGTTAATTCGAGGTTGAAGCTAATGAAATCAAAGTTTAGCATGCGCCCAATTATAGCTATATCTAAACATTAACTGATTTCGAGTCACTTGAGCTATACGTAACTTTAAGCTATAGATATTATACGCCAACTTACTCACACAAAAGGAATTTAAAATAAACAAAAAGTGTTGTCGACATTGTTGGCAATAATTCGGAATGAATTTAAATCTTTCTATCAAGTTCCTAATTAGTGATAATGGATTTAGGATGATGGTTCGGTTCAGCATACAGCAGAACGATGACCATTGCTGATGTATTGAATGGCTTAGCACTAACAACTATGATAATTTCTATTAAATAAACTGAAAGTTTTAATTTAATTAAGTAAAATATTCAAGCAGTTGGACCCAAATTTGCTTCAAGTCATTTCAAACAATAATAGCGACAATTTTCATTCAGATTTTATCATTTTAGATCAGTAATTAAACAATTTCAAATAATATTTTGATATATTACTTACTTTTAGTATTGTTCATGAAGAAACCAGAATCTGAAGCTTTCACTTTATTTAATTAAGTAAGAAAGTAATGAAGCACAGGATATCACTTACATAGCACGAGTAGGAACTCACAGGACGAATGATGGAATGATGACATCGATGGAAAATCGGAAGGTACTAAAATTCATTTCCTTGAAGGCGCGAGGAGAATACATTCTACAATAATGGCGTTCGTCGGACTAAATTAGCTAAATGAGTTCGGAAATATTTACATTAGAACTCTAATAGAGCAACAGTTAAAATTATTTTTGGGTTGGAATTTTGTGGAAAAATTAAAAGAATTAATTCTGCCAGCGAAAACTAAAAATAAGATATTATTGTTTCGAAGCACCATTCAATCACTTTAGGAAACAAACTTAAGCTGTAAATTATTTTGGGAATTTCAAGAACAAAACAAAATTATATATATATATATATATGTGATAGGTGTAAGCATATGGAAGTTAGGTCGTTAGGTGTAAGCATATGGAAGTTAGGTGTTCAGGTGTAAGCATATGGAAGTTAGGTGTTCAGGTGTAAGCATATGGAAGTTAGGTGTTCAGGTGTAAGCATATGGAAGTTAGGTGTTCAGTGACATTTTATTTTGTTACTTTTCAAATCACTAATTTCGCAGTGTTTTTCATTCATTTTCGTGTTTCTACGAGAAGAAACATTTAAACATAATCACAAAGAATCATTTTGATGAAAAATTGGTGGAAATGTGAAAATAAATGTAAGAAAGGTTTCAAATTGTGGCATTGCAATTTCAGACTTTTTATTTGTAGTGGAAATAGAATAGGTAGAAATAGAAGAAGATAATTAATTGCTATAATTTTTATTTTTGTAAGCCATTACATTTTACGTAGGTGTTCTGAATGGCAAGAATGAAGAGAGGAATTATTAGCATTACTTGAGCTGCTTGGATGACAACAAGCATTAAATGAAATGGCGCATATGGAAGGAATATATTGTGGTGGAAGGCATCATCTAAAGATCCATTAAAATTATGATTATGTTTTTTAAATATTATTTGATTTATAGCTTCAACAAACGCTATATCTTTCGAGCAAACATAAAATGAATGATTTTATAACTATTCATGTTCCATTTGCCTATTCATCCTTCACCAAATGCATTTCCATTTCCAAATGCTATTCCTATCGTTAGCAATATTTTCATTTTTATAAACAAAGTTACATGGAAAGCATCGTGATAATAACAGCGATAACTGTACTATAAGAATAAATAGTGGTAACGATACATCAGTAGTGATAGTGATAGCGATGTCGCTCCGTAATCCAAATAATTATAATGATAACCTGAAAAGGAGAAAAATGGCATATAACTTATTTCAATTGCTGAAATTTTTGAACAGTGATAAGCTGCTGATTTGCTTATTTGCCACGCCATACTCCATTCCAATCATTCCTAACCCATAAAGGTACAAATAGATGAAGGTACAAATGGATGAAGACGAGTGATGTGTGCCAACAACAGGTAATCCGAATTCGTTAACAACCATTCAATCATCGTCCTTATCAATATAATAAACTTAATTAGAGAGCTATTTTCCTTTTTCAGAATTTGACGAAATGACACTAATGGAGCCTCGTTTTACTGATATTATAATTGCCACATGAATGGCAAAAACGTTTATACAAAATTTAATTGGACTCAAAAATTGTATTACAGCAAAATTTCCTTTCAAAAAAAATAGAAAAATATAAAATTATCGTCAATTTTAGAATTGTATCGAAAATAAATGCACAGAATCATAAGGGAAGGGAAAAAAATAATAATAGAATGATAATTACCTTGCAACCTGGCAGCTTATATTATACATTTGATTATTTACCCATGAAGGTTATGATGCATGATGATGAATATTTTTTTAATTTGAAATGAAGAACATATTTTTGCTATGCAAAATTAAAGTAACAAAGGGATTCATTTGAATTCGAAAGTTAAACGGTTAATCTTTCAGATTGATTTGACAATTAGATGGGTTTTTGAATTATGATAGAAATAATAGCCAAATACGATTCATCAAAAATCTGTATTATCAGTTCAGTAGAATCAAGTAGGAAGGATCTCTGACTTTAGTAATATCCTTTAAAAGATGGTAAAGAATACTTGTGTGATGAATTATTGGTGATTAAATTTGCAACGTCAACTTCACGTGGGATTGACTCTTTACTGTTGATATGATGAACATTGTAGCATGATTGAATAAGAGTGGCATGAACAATATGGAATATTCATTGTGGGAGTAGTTAAATCTCATTTTATTATAATTATTATATTAATTCGTTGGTTTCGCTAATGAATTCATTCAAGTCTTTGTCGGGGGATAAAAAAACAATCGCTCACTGAAATAGCCAAAATTATTTTATCCGTCACATAAACCTTCCAAAAAATTTAAGAACCGAAATTTGATGATTGTTTTAATTTTATGGTAAGTGCTTTGCCATAAATATCCATTGATGTTTGGGATTTCAAAGATACCTTCTTTATAAAATTAGAAATTATCAAAGGACATTTTTGCTCCAACTTTAGCTATTAAAAGGAAAATAGTTCTAATTCTGTCATGTTTGATCATGATTAACTTCTCTGATGATTAACTTCTCGCAAAACATGATAAGCGTAAATATACGAGTTCAATGTGATTAACTGACCGAAATCCAAAATTAAAACTATTTTGCTTTTAATAGCTAAAGTTGGAGCAAATGCTTCCTCATTAGTGAAGGTTTGGTGATCATAGAAAGATGTCTTGATTTAATAAACTAATCTAATAGTTCTTTTAGGAAGAAGCAAATGCGATGATACGTTGAAAATCTCGGCATTGAAATTTATTTATTTTTAATTATAAAAAAGTGAGTGAAATAAAACTCAAAAAGGTTGGTGCTATGTTACTGCAAAGAGCGGAAATACTTTTGGCAAATAGAATAGGAATGGAATGAATGGATGAGGTGACGAAGTTAAATGCAAATTGGCCTAATTTGGATAATCAATAAAATGAGATTGATTCCATTTATTTTAGCTCGATATCAAATCAAATAAACTCGTCAAATGTCAATTCGCCTATTTCCTTTATTTTCTTCTATCTATCTTGACTACTGTTCTTTCATTCATTTTCTAACTTCCTTTATTTTTTCATTTTCTCTGGTTTCTATCAAAACTTTAAAATGTTTTAATTCAACATTTCAATGATTCACTCTTCATTAAAGCAATATGTGAAGTATATCCTGTAGGCATCTTAACTTTCAGATGGATCCAAATAAATAGCTGAAGATATAAATAATATTGCAAGAGTGACAAGTAATAAGTGATCTTATCCTGTCCCCTTGTCACTTTCGGGGCAATTTTGTCATTAATCAGCAATATATGCTTACGCTTAGTCAACCTTTCCTTACTTAATAAGCGCGACATAGTACGGTTTATTACACCTTCCCAGATTGTACCACTTAAAAGTTCAAATTCCTTCACGCAATTCCACTCATCATTTACTATGACATGTGCCACGTAAATGCTATCATTGACGATACATAAGGTTTCAAATTGAAATTTGAACTTCCAAATGGTACAATTTGGAAAAGTACATTAACAAGCATACTACGGCGCGCTTTTTAACAGTTTTCCAAGTAATCCATGTAGAAATCCAATTTTGATAATCGAAAGATTCAAAGATTACATATTTCCAGCTACGGCACCATAGCAAACCTAAATTCCGAATTAATGATTAATTCTATAATAAATGTGGACCAAAATTAGCATTTACGGAAAAGTCAAGTTTTGTGGATAAAAAATATTTTTGCTTGAAACACTAAACACTTAAATGAAAATTCGAGCACGCAGCATGAAATGCTAATATAACGGTTATTAAAAATTAAGAAGAATTTGAAACAATAAGCATTCAACATTATATATTCATAGCCATCAAAAATTTAATGATATCAATTTGATGATAAAAAGATGTTATCAAGAAGGCTCAGTTAAATATTGATCAAACATTTAAATTTGAAATTTCATTAAATCTAATACACCACCTTTTTCAAAGTTTTGAAAAACGTATAGTGCACGACGCGTAGGAGGATGTCAAAGTAGTACGTAATGCAGACGGCTAATTGGTCATGCTGAAATTATACTAATCTACAATTACATCAATGAAAAAGCTTAATTATTATCTTGTTCCTGTACCAAAGTCCTGGCTAACTGTAACTGTTACTGGACTGAAGTTCCTTTAGACGAAGGAGCATATGAAAAACAATGCATATAGCAGAAGAAAATCATATGCCATAGCATATTTTACAATTACCAGTATAGTTAACATAGGCCAGCTAGGCTTATTTCCACTAATACACTCAATGTTACACTTATTTAATAAAAAATATTCCCTTATATGGAAATATTTTTCTGAGATATCTAATTTGTAACATAATTACTTTACAATTTACAATGTAAAAGCGTCCAATTATTTCCAAGTGAGTGTACTTCAAAAATTGGAAGTAAATCTATAAGAGAGATAAATTATGGTTCTAATAAAAAGCAAATAGGCCTAATTCCATACCGTTTTCAAGATATACTCACTTCCTGTCTCCAATCATAAATGTAAATTGACATTGCTTAAACAAGAGGATTATAATATTTGAAATATGAAGAAATGTCAGCAAACAATCTCCCATCTGAACCCCATTAGTAATAAAATAATTCCGTAATGAAATAGATAGACATTTTTTATTTTAGTTGTTAATAAAGAACCTTTCTTATATATTCCATTCTTATTATCAACTTTGATATTTTCTACTGAAAAAGATTTTCAATAAATTTCTTAAGAAAGAGAAGCAAATGTAATAAGATGACAAATTGTTAAAAAACATCTAATAGAAAAATGAAACAATGTATCTGATGGTAATGAGAGAGAGAGAGAGAGAGAAAGAGTATTGAAATCATTTACTAATTTAATTAATCTCTCTTTACTGCCAAAAAAAATACAACCTGTCTAACTTGCCAATGAAAACAAGTAAGATTATTTCCATGGTTTTTAAGATAACTAAAGGCTTGCTTGCAAAGAGAACCATCTTCTGGCTACAATTTTGCAATTCGTCCGGAAAAATCATTTAACAATTAGAATTATATATGGGATGTTCAGATGAACTTCGTTAATAATGAATTTATTGAGAATGCACTTGCATTTGTATATTACATTTGATACAGCACATTAACTTGTACTAAATAATTCTATCCTTTACCATTTATAATTGTGATTATCAGAGTGACCATAATAAGTAGTCAAGAAACGAAAGGTCAGTTTGTATTATATTGTGGAGAGAAATAAGTATGACAATATTCTGTTGGATGTGAAGTGGATGGATATTTGTTGCAGAAAGAAGTGGCAATTAAGGGCAATATAATCAGTAATCAGATTACACGCCAATTTACGTCAACCTGCAAAGGATACGATGGAACATAGCGTACAGGATAGGCCCTCAACTAATAATGTATAATTTGAGATAATGAATGAAAAGGAAACTGATACTGTTGGTTGATTGGTCGATCGGTCGATCGGTCGATCGTCCATTCACCACCATCTGTGGCGGTGTGTTTATGTATATGTATGTCGACTATGTCAGCTAATAAGCTAAGTGCTTTTTGCCGTCCATAATCGACTCAATTATGCACCGATTAAATGATTATTCATTAAAAGCAGCCTGAGATCTCATTTCCTCCTATTGCCCTTTGTCCACCCATTTTACCTTATTTTAACCAAAAAACTCTCTCTCTCTCCCTCTTTCCTTCTCTGTTTTTTTTCTAGATCTAGTATGTTAACAGCCTTCCCATCAAGTCCACTTAGCAGCATTTACTTTTCATCCTAATGAACATTAATAAATGAAAATTAGCCTTTTCACCTATCTCTCTCTCTCTCTCTCTCTCTCTCTCTCTTTATCTATGGTTTGGACTCATTTCTCTGCTATCCTTATGGCTCATTTTAATCGAATCTTTCATTGTTCAGTTTTAATTTTTTACTTAATTTCCTTTGCTTCTCTCACACTGCACTCCGTCCTTCTTCACTTACTCTATTCTCTTCGCGACAATTTCTATCCAATTTCATTTAAGAAAAATGGATACATGGATATTGTCAAGATGAAATGAGGTAGGTATTCCAATGGGTCAAGTTAAACTGATTGCAAATATACAAATAATTAGGGGCATTAAGCTTTACCTGGTCATACCTATATGATTAATAAGTTGTTAAGAACAAAAAGAAATAGAGTTGAAGATTGAAGAAGAAGAAAGAAGGAAAGAAATAGAATAATAAATGAAGTTTCGAAATTTGAATAAGTGGAAGATTTGCTCAGAATTCTTCTTCTTCTTCTTACTTTTGTGGTTCCCATTAAATCCTATCATTTTACTTCCTTATTTCATTCTCACTTCTTTATTAAATTTGATTTATTAAAAAAAGTAAATTAATTCAATTTCTATTCCATTGAGAATTGAGCATAAAAATAAGGATAATTGAGTATAATAAGATAACTTACTTAATCGGATAGAAGAAAAACAAAAGATAAGGAAATGAAATGAAGTTCCATCCATAATTGTTCATTCCATGGATATCGGCTATGATATGGTTGGTGGTGGAAGGCAGATAGATGAAAGATAAAGAAATGGCTTTCTTCTTTCTCATTCTTAAACGATGAAATAAATGTAAGATGAAATGAAAATGATGAATTCCATTTCACTTCCCTTCATTTTTTCTTCATTTAATCAAATGAATAAAAGGGAAAAGGGATAATTTCATTTGTTGCTGTATAATTCAGTAAATAGAAGAAACCTTTCCTATCATATTCAAAAATTGAACTGTAAAAAGATGAATGGAATCAAAGATGCTTATATCTATTGGCACATATTTTTCGAATCGGAAATAATGCTGGCATGCATGTACCGAACGAGGCTTCTTCTTCTTCTTCTTCTAAATGAAGCAACCAAAAAGGCCTGGCCATCATTTTTCCTCTTCAACCGGCTTTTATAAAGAAGTAGCAGCATAAGGCGAATTGCATTCAATTACTTTTATTCTCAGATTTTATGACAAATTGGCAAGGAATTTATAAATATAAAAAGTGAAGCGAATTGTTGTTAGCTAAAGTGAAGTTGTATAATTTTTCTGTAAAACTTACCTAATACTCTGTTTTGATCGAAGAAGTCTCTTTTCATGCTCATTAAGACTTTTTAGCATACTAAGACTACTGAAGGGAAAAAGATTCATCACTTTTTGCATATCATTAACTTTCATCCAATAGGTTCATCTTTCCGACCCTATTTCACCAGTTTCCCAGCTGACCTTTCCTCTTCCTCATCTAAATACTTTTTAGTTGCCTTTATCAAAGTTTTAACAGTAAGTTACTTAAAAATGAAATTAATTAATCAATCTTAAATGTTAAATATATTAGAAAGATACATACACTTAGGGCACTTTCCGCTTTTCAATTTTTTGTTGGACCTTAAATTGGTTAGGAAAGAAATAATGGCAATTAGTGTGAATAGATGAAAGCATATAGTACGCCGTCAGGATGGATGAATGGATTATGTGACTGTCCCTTTGAGGAATGGGTGGGCAGACAGGACAACGGAAAGCAGCCGTAAATGGAGAGGACAATGATTTAATATTATACATCACCATCCGCCGCACCCCGCATGAAACCGAAAACCAAATACCGCTGAAGCAGTACCACCCCAACCATCATTAATTTCATAAACCACTAATTAATCATTTTCAATTGCTCGGTTTTGAGTCTATTTGAAAACATTACACATGCATATACTATTCAAGCAGAAAATTTCCCAGAAATTTCCTAAGCCTGAAAATTTCACTTTTTCTTTACTGAACCCTTTTCCTGATTTAATAAAACTGAGAAACAGTGGCTGCAGTCAGCGTCATTATGCTTACTTATAACGAAAAGGATCGAAACAAGGAGAAGTTTAATATGCTTTAGGCGAAGCAAATTCTGGAGATTACAATTTTAATTCTTCGGATTTTTCAAGCCTTGATTTTGGAATGTGAACCGCATATCTCGTCATTCAGTAAATAAGATGATAAACCCAAAATCGATACAATTTTGACGAAAAATGCTTGAATTCTGGTATTCGATGGATGACATTCCTGTTACTTGACCATTTCTTCAAACGAATGCGCCTCGCCAACGCATATCGAAGTTTTTCGAGATGTACAAGACAAAGAAATTCTAAATTTGCAAGTTAAAACCTCCAGAAAATCTTCACCAAGAACTTCTGTCATCAGGTTCGTCTGGAGAGAAACAGAATATCAGATGATACTTTTGAATCTTCTTCGAATGATATACACTTCAAAATATTTTCATGCATAACATTTCTTTCCTTTTTTCATTCATTAAAATCATATAATTATAATCTATCTATAATTTGCCACTATGATATTGTCGTGGAAAAAAGACAATTATTTTGGAATTTCCCTCAATTCAAATTAAACCAAAAACATATCCTAATAATGAGTATCATCTTTTTATTTTCATCCATTTCTAGAATTCTGGAAACTTCAAATGAATGTTGAAAACTTTTCGTGCAAGAAAATTAAAATTTCCAATAAATAAATAGATATAGCGATGAGAGGGAAGCAATTTAAAAGATTTCACAGAGTAATTAATCAAATTAATACTTTGCTTGACGAGAAGAAGAAGAAGGAACTTGGAAGAGCAGAGAAATTCGATCATTACAAAGCACTGAAAAACGAAAATTAAAATGGAAAATTGAATGAAATGATATCATCGACTACCTACTTCCTTTCCATTTCTTTTTCTGGTATCATCGCAGTACTAATTGAAGTTTTCAACAGCATTTAAAGAAGGATAGTAGGAATGAACAGTGGATTGCTTGAAGGAATCGAACTCAGAAGAAGCAGAGAAATAAGTTCAGGTAATCTGGAAGCTTTACCGTTTCTTCTGAGTTTAATTTTTCAATGAAACGGAAAAAAGCGAGATAATTTGATTGGGCAGAAAAGGAAAAGGAACAGATCGTGTATGTATGTGTATGTATGTGTATGTGTGTATGTGTATGTGTATGTTGTGTGTTGTGTATGTTTGTATATATATATTTATATGTATCTATGGTATGTGTATATCTATCAATGATGTATGTATCGATGTGGACATATCGAAGTGCTTGCTAATCGCTGTTGTTAATTGTGAGCACTTGACACATGTACACACATACACCTACAACACACTTCTACTTCCAGTCTGCTTAATAAGAGTAAGAGTGATTTGTTTACAACAACTATTATAGTTGTTTCTCCTGCCATCTATCCTCTTAACACATTCATTACTTTCGCCGCCGCCGCCGCTACCGCCGCCGCAATCCGCAATCATCCATTCCTCCATGTTTTTTCACATCCGCTATAACAAATTATTATAATTGCTATTTGGAAGGGACAGTGTTGCTACTGATTCTGCTTCTTCTATTTTACACTGTAAACAATAAAAAAAACATATGACGCTTATTGCAAGTTATAAGTGGAACATAAATTTGTCAACTAATTAGTCAATTTCAGGATGAAATACTTAAGCTAAATATCTATCTATAATACAGATGTTACATAGAACGAAGGTCATTTACTCTGACTATTCAGCTACTCTTTCTTTCCTCATTTCACCTTCTACAATTTAATCACTAACAATTACAAGAACCTATCCCTCCCTCCATCCATTCCATTCTTGTTATTTAACCTCCGCCTCAGCCATTTTCACCTTCCCGAAACGAAATTAACACATATTAATAATTATTATTATTATTGCAAATAACGTGGAATTAATAGTGAAAGAATAAAAAAGTCTCTTTTAAACTGCTGCTTTCTATAGTTCACCCAATCTACGATTACCGGCGACATACCACCAGAAGGGACCATGCGATAGGAAGTGTAAGGGCGCTGTTGCAGACAGTTGTTTAATAGTAGGATGAAAGTTGGCTAAGGAAAATTCGGGATGATAAGTTGCGATGATCAGGTGGAATAAAATTTGATCATTTGCAAGATTATAATCATTTAACATTAACTGATATGCTGCTAATAATTTCATGGTATCAAATTACTCGCCAACTGCTCTCTCACATGTTTATCTACCGACATCGTCATCATCGTTGTCATCATCATCATCATCGCTCATTCTCTATTCTTTACAGTATACATCTTTCATATGTCAACAATTAATACGTTGTATTTGATGATTAAAAGTGAAAGGTAGTGATGTGCTGTCAAATGAAGGCACTTAGAAGACTTTTTGATCGGTAACGGGCAGATATGGCTGATTTGCTGATTTCAAGTAAAGTTGATATGCAATCTGTTGCACATCTTGCCGGAATAGGAAACGGTTTCTTCTTTTCACTCTTTGTCAGAATTGCCTGCGATCGCATACATATTATAATTTCAATGAGGCATGTTAATTTGAAATTGTTGAATTTTGGAAAATACAAGTAATCTCATTCAAATACATGAAAGCTTTCCAACGTTTATGAATAGCCACATAATTGTTTCACATATTGTACGATTAAATCTATTTCTACAAAAAAATTAGGATCTCAAAGCTATCAACTATTCAGTGCTAAATGACAAAGTATACAAATACTATGTCAAAATTTCTGCAATGTTAAAATGGTATAATTGGCGGAAAAAGTATACTTGAGATAAATTAACTGAATACAATCAAAGTTGACACCAAATCAGTACAAAATAGAATAAAGCGAATCAAATGGCGCATAAATTGAGCAAAATGAAATTTAAATGAGTCTACAAATTAGCATGTTGTGGTATTTGCTCAACTTATCAGTCCATTTCATATGAATATCATATTGTCATCCTTACCTTCATCATCTGATCTCTATGACAATCGGAAGTGACACTAGCATATGGCGCTGTTGATTTCATTAACATCTGTTGTCTACTATTGACAGCTCAAGCTTTTTATTTGATTTAATACTGTGTTAGAATATTTCTCAATTGTATTTATTAACTTTTAATTTGTGCTTTAAGCATTGATTAATATTTAGAATATTAATTCTGAATTAGTAGAAATCAAAAAAGAGAAAGTTAAAGATAAGCAGAAAATGAATTCTTTGATTGCAGTCCTCCTGAGTAAGTAAGTTGCTGGAAACAGGAAACGAAATTTGGAAACAACTGACCATTCAAAAGCAATGCTCGGACCAAATTATTCATGACTTTAAGTTTTAGCTAACTGGCCAAAATTTTTAATTTCAACTCCAATTCAAACTTGAAAAACTGAACTGAGCGGAAAGTGGTAGGTAACTTTATGGCATTAATAATTATCTCTAAATGGAATAAAGAATTAAGAAAAATTTAACTTTAATTCCAAACTAATTATATTCATTAGCATTGATGGTAATAATTGATGTGGCGGAGATAACTGAAAAACCACACCGTGTGGTTCATTAGCTAATTAATTGTATCATATTGCATGCTTCCCTTGCTGCACTTCCGGTATAATAAAGTGCTTTCCAAACCTTTTCTCCTTAATCGCATTCTATACTATGGCTCTGGGCTTAGTTTAGCTCAAATTACCAAATTACCAATGATTAAGTATATTTGTAAATTGTGAATCCAATGTATTGATTGATTAATTAATTAGTTTTTATTATGGTATAAGCGAAATATTCACGTTCACGTGAAATATCGTCGATTATTAATTTTCATATATAAGCGTGTGTGTGTGTCGTTGAAAGTAAGCTTAGGGACAATTTCGAAATTAGACATGCTAACTGATTGAGATTAAATCGGAAATCTGTGAATCGAGCAGAAATAATGAGCGGGGCGGTAAAGAGCTTTTGCATGAAAAATTTATGCAATAAGGGAAACCGTCCAGGAAATGAAGATAGAATGACGTTGTAATGTGACAGATAAGAAGAGAAGTTCACTGATAATTTTTCATGCAATCAATGCTTAATAAGAAAACTAAGGGAAGAGAGTAGAATATGGATAATAATACACAAAAATGTCAGAGACAAAATTTTCCTCATTGCTTCCGATATAAGATAAAAGAAAATCTATGATAAAATACATATTCTTATAGTTTCAAAATAGATGAATGTACTACATCAGGAAGTAGCAAATTAACCAATCAATGATGTATTACTTTTCACATTAACTCTTTATATCGAAATCCGGAAAAGATCTAAAATGGAAAATTGATATGCAAATTTTTTCGAAATTAATGCCATCTTGATGACAGTACTAGCGAAACGAACAATTGATGCAATGATTCTTTCCCTATTTTTGAAGCAAAAAAAAAAACATAGATTGATGATTTGCCTCAGTAAATGCCTTGATAAACTATTATTATCAATAGGCATGGTACATTACTGTAAGCTTATCATATGTAACAGGTGTGAAAACTGCTCCTACTTACAGTGTAGATTCGGCGGACTTCAACGCATTCGAATATAAATGTTAGAAAAGCACTATTTCAGGTGTTGCGGTTCTGACGTATTGCGCCAGATCTCATGTTGAATAAGAATTCGATTTCACTGAAATAAGTTTTGAAAAGATATGGTTGTCCAGGAGTGTTTATGTTTATGATATATGTAATGCTGTAGCGTGTCAAATGACAGGTGGGGTATGATTGTTGTTGTTATAGAATGAATCAGGCTGTTGAAACATGAACCAATGAACCAATCATACTATCAACTGCCCTTCTGCTCTTAGCTGATCGTCGTCAGAGTGGCGCCTCGTTGAACTCTCAACGTCAAATGTTAACCTAACATTTTCATACCCTAAATGGTATCATTATAAGCTGATCTCAAAATATATCAAGCTGACACTCTCCTATCCAAACACCTGTGTGAATATCTGATTTCACCTTTAAATGAAGCCCAAAAAACAACCGTAAAATAACGTCTTATTAAATTAAATTCTAAAATAGCCCTTTTTTTTGCTAATATTATCGTCCAGATAAAGACTGGATAAAGCAATCTGATAAAGTGATAGAAAATTCAACAAACATTAGCTGGCTTGATTATTTTGTTCCTTTTCTATCATTATCGGCATTACCTTTTCTTCCTCTCTGATTTTATCAACAATCTCCGATATCAAGCGAAATGCATTTAAGGTATTTTATTGCTGATTGTTGGCCGCATAAGAATATGGCTGAAGATTATAAGCGATAGCCATAGGACATATTATTGCTACCAGCAGGGAGCATCTATTTTCAACAATTAAAATATGCAAGGGAAACATTCAAACAAATTTCCTTTTTTGTTGAAGGTTTTGCACAACTGATCTTAAATTGATTGGAGCGTCATTACGTGGCCCCAATTCCGTATGTTCTTTCGTTTCATTCCGATAAATATTTAACAAATTTGAAAGCTTTTAATAGAATATGGAAAAATATGGGATTCCAATGAAATGAAACATTCCAATACTGAAAATAAAACAGAATTCATTGCGTCAGAATGAGACATAGATGAAATTGTTAAACATCACGCATCGTTAAGTGGTCTCAAGGAAGTGGACATCGGAAAGAAACATTTAAGATAATGACCTGAAGGATAACTGTATGACAAGTAATTTGTCTCAGATAGCGGATGAATTTATCAATTAGTGATAACGAATGCAGTAAGATCGCATTCTATCGGTAGACAAGAGATAATTAAATGATTCGCACCTGGATGTGTCCTCATCCTCTTAAAGAGTGCCGAAAATTAGTAGGAGAAGAAAAGAAAGTGAAGGTTTGGAAAGGTAAGAGTACTGTTTCTATTAATTGCTTTATTAAACAAAGAACAATAAAGGTAATAAAGGAACTCTCTTAACTATAAGATAATGAAAGTTCTCATTTTATTTTGCTACTTCATTATTGCAAGATAGCAGGACCAATCTCTATCTACCTCTCTTTTTAAGTACCGCTTCAACGGAATTGTCCTTGAAGTGACGCTTCTGTCCCCAACTTGCATTTTTCTTCTCCGTTGCGTCATCCTTCTGAAACAACATTCCTCATCAATACGTTTTTTACTTCAAATGGGTCTTACATAATGCTATTTTAGCTCGTAAACGTTTGGAAAAAAACCGCTCTTATCGTAACAAATCCGCTAGCACTATTGTTTCAGTATGTTTAGGATTTTATATCATTTGACGAGAGAAGCAACATTTCAGCGAGGGATATTTTGAATCTAACATGTAACCTTTGACTTCGCAAACTTAATTTTAGTTCATGCAGAAATGGTATTCAGGAAGAGAAGTTGTGTACTATTGTACTACAACTTTTGCATTATTTGTGATGGTAAATGAAAATATCATTTTTGACTACCTAAATGGATAGTCAAGCGAAGCATTAACAATCTTCTACCCCTATTTGCATCATTGAAAGCAATCGTTATGAAATCAATCTTATCTATGAAGATTTCATAAATGAAGCGTCAGATATATATCAAATGATTAAATTATAACATTTACAAACCATTTCATTCGTTTGTATGATCAGTAAGAAATATCGAATTGAAAAGAAATTTAAGGGAATGAAAAAAGTGAAGAAAAGAAAAACTGTGGTTAGTTTTCTTCATTTTCTGCAAAATTTCGCGAATGAATTAAAAAGTTAATTTTGCGAGCAATTAGTTAGAAGCGATAAATGCGAATACATTTATAATATTATAATCACCGCCATTTTTAATCTCTGCTGACATAAAACACACAGCAATTACTTACTACTTTTCTATCCTCAAATTCCTTCCTTTTTTCACGGTCACATTTTGATCACTCACAACTCTTACCTCTGTACTCCTTCAAAGAAATAACCGACGATCATCCTTTAAAATTTTCAAATGTATATGAGGTAATTTCATCTATTCGTAATCATCGCAATAGAAATATGCGTAATTATTTGATTTTTTTCATTTTGAAAGGAAAATGAATGAAAAGTTTTACTACAAATTTTCAAGGGACTTGACAAATTTCAATTCTTCTGCACATACTTTACTTATTATCCTAAATTGGCAAGAAAAAATTTTCTCAATACTCTCATATCAAAAGTACATTGCAGCATATTGAATGGTTGGAAAAGTTTCATATTCTCCTATAACACGTAATATAACTAAAAGGAAGGGATAGGTCAACGCAATCTGATGACTTTCACTTCGTTGCTTAAATTTTCACGTTTTATAAGTGCATAGAAAGAATGGTAAGCTAGCAGCTAGAAAAGGCTTTAGATGACATTTATTGAAAATTATCTTTGTTTGTGTTGAAAACAGATTTTCAGAAATTTCCGCCTAACTGACCGATAAGGATTTTATATCTTTCTTTATTTGTTCCTATCACTGACGAGCCATATATCATGACTATTTATTAACATTCTGAGACTTAATCAAATGGATTTTACGGCATTTTGCGAGTGACATCAACCGTAAAACTTTGGAATGAAAAGAGGATGGCAAGGCTAATTTTCGGATTATACCGTAATCGTTTCTCTGATTGGAACTTTTTATTATATGGTTTTAATCGGAATAATTGCACCCCAGTAATAAAATTATTTGCAAGGCATGCATTTATGCTAATTCACGTTTATGCGTCTGCGTACCTTTCCCAGCGCACATTGGCATAAGGAACTGAAAAGAAAATCTTGCAGTGAGGAAATAAAAGCCACTGGCTGCTGAGTTCGCAATCTTAAAATTTCAATAGTTTGCGATCACATCTTACTCTCTAGAGGTTTATTTCTACTTTCACTCTCACACTCATTCACACTTTGAGCAATTTAAGTTACACCAATTTTTGTGCAAGTAATGAAATCGCAAAATTAAATTGAAAAATTCATAATTTGCGCTCCATTGCATAATGTTTCATTTCTTCACTGATTTCTTTTCACAATGCATAGATCGCGATAGAACCGTGCAGTGCAGTCAGTTTAGATAAATGCGCAAATATAGCAAATAAACGTGTAAACATAAAAAAACTGTATAAATATTAACTGGAACACAAGATCACTAGTCGATACCGTGTCATCTTCGTGTAAAGAGTTGCCGAAAATGCAGAATTTGGAATTTCAGAACTTAATCAAAGGATCGCTGCAGCACAAAGTTCCAGATACTTCAGAATCATCAGCAATATAGTTTTGACGTCTCTCATTTACTAGGAAGAAGATGCAAACTGTTCGCAATTAAATATGCTGAATTTGTAGAAAATAAACTTGTAGTGATTACTTCCTAGGGTACAATAGAAGTTATGTTCGATCTTTGGAAGCAGTTTTCGATACACTTTACTTCTTTTCATCCTTGCTTTCGTTATATCACACTCACGAAGCACTCACTCTTTAATATAGCAAAATAAAGAAAATAAGATCCAGCCAATGATCGATATCCAACTAAAGGTAACATAAAATGCGCAATTGATTTTGCAACAATGATATTGAAATTAC
Organism: Cercopithifilaria johnstoni; assembly: GCA_916381525.1. Classification (NCBI taxonomy): domain Eukaryota; kingdom Metazoa; phylum Nematoda; class Chromadorea; order Rhabditida; family Onchocercidae; genus Cercopithifilaria; species Cercopithifilaria johnstoni. The sequence goes on along the minus strand of CAKAEH010001560.1, from coordinate 12,274 downwards.
GAGATCGGAAATGAAATAGATGCTAACTTTCTCGTTCCACTTCATTTCATTATTTCTTTGATTTCAAGTTGTTTTCTCTTCTCGTCTTTCCCATACACTGTTAAGCAAATTCACAGACAGCATCGTTTATGCTTCATTTTTTCTAATAAATGGGATCACTCAGATTAGGTTAATTTCAAATCAAATTCAACGAACAAACTCCATTGTGGTGAATATTACGAACAGTCTATTCATACTTATTGCAAATTAAAATTCAAATAAAGTTTGCTTACCAAAAATTAGTAGCCAATTACTGTAAAAGATTTAAATAGGAAAGAAAAGTGAAAATAAGAGTTATAAGCAAAAATCGAACCAAACTGCATACTGCATGCCTACGAGCTTCCACTGAAACAAAAGAAGTACCATTTAAGCGCTTGACAGTGAAACATTCATCATTATTGCACCTGAAATGATTCATGCAACCAAGTGTGTACTGTCCATTGTCAAATTAAGCATACTTTAAAAAAGTATTCTGAACAATTTAATTATTGAAAATTTCAGTCAAGTAATAAAGAAAGCATAAAAAGAGAATCGTTGCTTTGCTTTACAATATTCCGTTTTCTTGCAGCCCGAAATTCCCGAGTCCAGAAAAAATTTATTATGCAGTGCATGTTTTCTGCAATAATCGATAATATCGAGAAAAGAGTTATTGTAATATTGAGGATGGATAAGCGTACGTCTAACAGTGTTAAACGGAAAACGTTTAAAATTAAAACCAAAAAATTGTCAGTAAAATTGAAGTTAATATACAACAATTTTATAAACTTAGTGTCTTGTTGCAGGATTTCACATTCAAGTTTACGAATATCTTGTGAAAATCACAACTAATAGAATTTATCATTGATAAGATTGAATGATACCAATTAATTCACTATCATGGCGATTTTTGAATCCTACCCAGTTTACAAGTAGACTTACATTTTGCTAAGATATAGAAATATCTCTTTGACAACAAATCATTAGTTTTTTTGAAATCATTTCAGGAGCATAAAACTTGAAATTTGCTAATTCATTGCAAAACATAATTCCACTCTTATAATTCATGCTCGAATGCAAGATAATGCCAAAATATTTCAAATAATATCTGTCAAAGTTTATGATCATATTCTTCGGATATGCTAATTGGAATATCAACGTTAATTTATCACATAAAATTTGAATCTAATAAATACGTCCAACTTGCTAAATACGTCCAACTTGAATAAATACGTCCAACTTGAATCAAAATAGGTATAAAGTCGATGTAACAAATCATAATCCTCAGTAAAGATGGCAAATGCTAAATTGCAAAAGCTTGCAGTGGTAAAATAATCATATCGGATAAGTAAAACGGATTTGGAAAGAAAACATCGGTGAAAAAGCTCAATAAATGATTCATCTTATAAGGTATCACTTCATGTGTGATTAGGATGCTTGCTGAGAATTAGATAAGAAGAAAAAGAAAGAAACAATTTCTTTTTCATTTTCAGCATATCTTAGCAATAACAATAATATTTAATAAAGTCTTTTCTGAAAAAGGATATCACGTAACATCAAAAAAATGATTGTTAATTATAATAATTAATCAGTCTTTCGGATTCACAATCAAACGATAATAATGTTAATTAAAGAGATTGGACAATTTGCAAACAGGTAATGAATGGATGATGAAGAATCTTCTGCAAATAAATGTTGCAAGCTAAATGTATGTGGTTGGTATAGCATGCTATTTTGATTTGTTGAAAAGTTTCTTCAACATTAACATCATCATCAATTTTATCTTCATCATCACAACTTAAGCAAGTTTAATTAAACTTGCTTAAGTTGTGATGATGAAGTTTAATTAAACTTGCTTAAGTTGACGACGATTCAAAAAATAATGGAAACATGCTGTTTAAAATTTGCGACAATGAGGGATCTGAAAGTTCCTGCCTCCACTCTATGGTATTGAACTTATTATCTTAGGAACGTTATTTCGGTAAAGTCACAACAGTTATGCGGCACTTACTGATGATGAATCCTGCTTGAATTCATCTTGGAAAATTCGCACATAATCGAAAACGATTCTAAGATAATAAATTTAATATTTTCAAGAGAAATGAAAGTCATAGTCTTTGAAGAAATTCCAACCTTGAAATTGAGTTTTTGGCTTATCTGTGCTCTCAGCATGTGTTTAAAATGCCTATTAGCTAATATACTTACCCTTGTCACTTATAAAGAAATTTGTTTGAAAGCTTTCGTGAAAAAATTTCTTCATATTTTTTTAATAAAGGATTTTGCATTGATCAATTACAATTTTTACATATTCAATTTCAAATTATATACGAATTATTTCAAATTAAGCAGCAATATTTCAACAGAGTACTTCGATCGCTGAATCCTTAATTCAGAAGCAAAATACTGCGCAGCTTTCTTTCATATTTCCAATTGATACCTTCATATGAGGGGACGAACAATTCTGATGTGGTGATTATGTCCGAGATAAGCGTTTCAGAACAGCAAAAACTAAGAAGTTATAATTTTACTTTTATCTCAAAATCATCAAGTTAGCGGGGAGATTCTGCTAATTGGCAATAATGGATATTCCAAACAACGTTTATGATATCGATATTGATTCAAGGCATGACTAAGGGCAAGACTTTCTATCTGAATTGGTAAACGGCAGTTGCATTAGGAACAACTTCTATGTTGAGATTCATGAGACTTCCACTGAAGCGATATGAAAAGAAATCAGCAAAGAGGAACAATATTGAATTTTGCTCACATCAGCCAAGACAACTTGCATTTGAATTTGAGACCGATAAGTTCTAATTTTTTAACAATTTGTTTTGTAATTTCACAATCAAACAATAAGTTTTTCGTTATCATTTTGTTAATGAATTAACCGTTGATTTTTTGGATAAGGGACGGTTTCTCTTCTGCTCCTTCCTAACAGATTTTCTTCTCTAAAATACTTATATATTATGCTATATATATATATATATAATACTAATATTTAATACATAATATATAATACTTATATATTATGAGTATAGATAAGATAAAGACTGTTCGTATTAGATAGCTTTGTTAGTGCAACTTTTAAAGCTTGAAAATGTTAATAAAATTTTATGTATTTTACTTGTTCTAAAACCAGACTACTTCATGGATTATTCAACCTATTTCACTATATGATCCGGTTTGATTGCTACATCAAAAATTCTGATGAAATTTTTTCATTTTTAAGCTCAACTTTTTGTTGGATATTCTGAAACGCTTTTTGCTTTGTCTATATTGAATGAATAATTCATATTATTTATCAGTTGTTTCATGTTTTATGAGCCATAATTTTTGGCTTTTACCTGCTTGATATTTTGCTGTCTAAATTTGTTTTCTATTTTTTTTAATTTCCATTTTTTAGTATTCCATTCTCCTTCGAAGCCTTCGAAAGTATTTCGTTCCTTTCTGGCACATCTAGTTTCATCTAACTTCTTCTTCCATTTACCTGTATTTTCTTGTTATTATCCTGTTGCTTATCTTGATGCATTATAATAACATTCACCACATCTGTTCTCATTCAAATTCGATACTATTTAAAACTTACTGTTCATTTCATGTCGGTGAACCATCCATCCTTTTTCTCATAGCAGCTTAATTTATAACATTCTGAACTCTAATCCTTTCTTTTAAACTTTCTGATACTCCTTGTTTCTTTCGTATTTTAACATAACAAACTTTTGTCATATACTGTTCGATTATAACTGTACATTTTACTCATTATTCAGCAAAAGTTCTGACACATTCTGTAATCCAAATATCTGACATTTAACGTTATTTGTTGAACTATTAATCTAACGGAAACAACGATCAACTTCTTGGAGTCATTAAACTAACAGAAGGAATTTTTCAAACATAGATTGATTCATATTCATCTTAATAATAGTTATTTATTTGCCAATAATTTCTCATATAAACGAATACAACCTAAATGGATAATATTTCAGTCATTTCAAGCATTAGCTATTTTCTTAGTATTATTGCCGAAGTAGAACTTCACCTATGCAATTCCGATTATATGGATATTGATAGTCGGTTTATGCAACTTCGTAAGACAATTCGTAACATAACCGAATCTGCACATAATACCTAATCCTGCTACCGTTATGTAAATTCTTTGGTTTTCTCCCCTAGCATTAAATAGTTTACCCCTAGCCTTAAAATAGGTTTTCTCCCCTAGCCTTAAATATAGTCTCTTTTACCAGAGATGATTCACAAATAATTCCAATCGACCAGCCCAAATCATATTTCTTTATTCATCCTTTTTTCGTAATCAGTATTGTTCCTATACTTATGTAGTTATGCAGTGGTCGATTCTCCTTTAGCGGATAACTTCGCTTGCAATAAATTTTCTCAAAGCCCATATAGCCGACGGATGTCACTGCTATATTTCAGCTAAATTCCCTCTCTGCAAATATCAAAGTTTTTTTAAGCGGTATGACCTCACTTCCTTTGTCATTGCTCACTTGAAGACATCATAACACATTCTTCGTAGTCCAAACTTTCCACCTAAACAGACCTCATATTATTCAGCAGAATTCCACAAATATATAAACATGTATGTGTATGTACCATGCCACTGTTGTTAAATCGCTATCTGTCATCATTCAAATTTTGCAAGCTGCTACTGCCTTCTTTCGATATTCACTAACACAGCGATAAGTAGTGACATTGGTAAGTCATCAGAAAATTTTATAATCTAGTATCTGCTTTTCATTGAAAACAATTTACTATAAAGTGCCTTTGCAATTACCTTAATTTTTTAACAAATTTCTTAAAACCGATATTAGCGTAAATTATTATTGTTTCAAAACCAGATAAATGAAAATTTATTAATCTTATTAAAGAAGAATATGTTATGATTAGAGGAATCAAAAACAATAATACTGCAGTTATAATGCAAGTTATACAACAATATAAAGAAGGAATTCGGGTCTGTTTATTGTCACAAATGATGAAGCCCCCACTGAAAGATATAACCTGTCTTAATTAATGATCATCTTTAAAGCTCGATAAAAATGAAATAAATTCTACGATTGCAGGCCATTACTAAGAAATAAAATATGTAAATCAAAAAAATCTACAAGGAATTTGCAATATCTTTTCTAACTTTAAATTCATATTTTACAAAACATTTCTTTCAAATGATGTAATCTTCTGCAACGCAATACCATTATAGAGAAGGAAATATTATAGCTGCTTATAAGATATATCACAATCACCAGAAGAACACTGTAAAAAGGAAATGTTACCGAAAAGTGTGTGTTACCAGTATTTGGTGTAAGGACAAGAGATACGGTACAATCTAGCTTTTCCAACGGTACATTGACTAACTCAACTCCAGCATAGTCGGATGGACTGGCTCGATGACATGAAAGTTGCTGCTTGTCACGAATCTCAAAAGAAGAAGGATGAATTGTTCGTATCGATAAGTTCTCTAAGATAAATTAAAAAATATCAGGTAGAAAGGAATTTTTTTTTTAATTTTAAGATAATCTCTACATACTTAACATCCATATTGCTCCCCTTTTCCTGATATTTTTAAATTTTATCTGAATTGGCAAAAATTATGGAACACGTACTTTATCCGTGCTTCGGATCCATTTGATGTAAGCAATACTTTCACAGTTACAATGAAATGAATTTCTTAATAACAATGAATTTGGCTGTACATGCTTGCCGATTCCTTGTCGGAATGTTTCATCCAGTTGACGGATATGATTCCTGCAACATAATACTAAACGATATTTAAACAAACATCAACAATTGAGCCTATGAAAAAAATTCAATACAAGAATAGCACAATCAATTCTTACATACTAGATTATATATTCTAAAGTAACGATGAATTTCAGATATTAAAAATGCTTCAGGAAAATTTCATTTTTTATTTCATTTGAAAAAAAGAAAAACTTTTTTTTGAACTATAAAGTGAATGAAGAAGAGGAAATTGCTACCTGCTCAGATCAATAGTCTCAATTTTGGATAAGCATGTTGTATTAAGATTGATCGTTTGAAGAAAATTCTGGCGCAAATCAAGATACCTCAAGGAAGGAAATGGACAGGGTAAATCATAGGGTAGTTTGGTGAAATAGTTGTAGCTCAGATCAATATACTGCAATAATATATCTATCAATACTAACGATTTTTTGGTTAACCAGTATTGAAGTCTTCACATTCCCAGTTCATTATCATTATCACTACTCTTTATATGATAGCGAAAAATCAGCTCAGCATATGATACATATAAACTAAAATTATTAAGTATAATAAGCATCCCTCAAAAACCTACTTCTTGAAAATCTAATTCTCTAAGAAATCATCTCGGCTTTCAATCTCCCAGAATTGACATAACTGGACGTCGGGATTTTTATTTCCCGAATGACCACATAATATACTCATTCTTCAAGCATCGATAAAATATTTTTAATTTAAAATTAAAAAAAAAGATTACATTTAGCTGCTGTAAATTCACTGTCCTGAACATTCGCATCATTAGCGAAAATTGCACGGTACGGTTGACAAGCAGTGTGAATGCTCGCCTCAAATACAACTGGAAAAAAGTATATATATATATATATGACAGGATGGAACTCTTCATTATTCTTTCCGATTATATAAATCCATAAATTCAGGTCATACTAATATTTAGTATATTGAAAGTTGATTAAACTCAAACTAAAATTGAAATTAAAATTCATCCTATTTCCCGCGTTCTGAACTTCGTTTTAAAGTCCTTACTATTAGCAGCAGTAAACGCTACCGAAAATAATGCTAATGCCGATAAGCACAGTTACGAATCCAAAATACGACCGGAAATCACGTCTAATTTAGGACATCAAACAGTCAAACATTTCATCACCATTAAACTCCAACAGCGCAGCGCACAGTTTTTAATTCTCAAAAAACAAAATTTCCTTTCTTATGTCTTTTCAATTCATTTTCAAATTTCGGCTTACTTGCTTCAATTTGGGAGTATGTGAGAGAAAAGTGATATCTTCTTCTTTCAATACTATTTCATTATTACTCAAATCGAGCACCAATAAATTGGGCATCCCTCTCAGTGCATTCGAATGCAAATTCACAATGTAATTTGCTGAGATGTTGAGCACCTGCAATAGAAAGTTATTTTCTTGGCCAGATTAAACATTAACATATCAAACTTTGATTTTGGAAACTTTGTAAATTTAAGTGAGAACTGAAGGAAAGAAATCTTCTGTCAGCTTAATCGTTAATTTGTTTATTTCAAAATTTAATAAAAATTCCATCATGTGATGAGAAAAAATTTTGACAGTATATTTTTGCGACACAATATTTTGAATCACCTCGAGATTTTCATGTTCATTTTGTCCAAATAGTGGACTGTCGGGTAGATCTTGAAAGTTATTACCATGAAATGTCACTTTCCGAAGATGCCTAAAAGCGAAAAAAACGGTTTTGTCTTTACTGAACAAATTACACATGAAATTTAATTACCATTTAATTGATCAATTTCTACCTGTAAAGATTATTTACATGGAGAAAAATATCGGCATCAACAAATTGAGCATTTATGCAAGATAATTCGCTCTCCTGCTCGCGACATTGACAAGCTGCGTAATCACTCAATGACCCCTGACATTGGAAGCGGGAATTTGGATCCTAAAAGAACACATGAAAGAAAAATTGATTATCGTTACATTCTCTGTATCTCTCCTATCTCCATTCCATGAAAAATTTAGCAGAAGCAGCTTAAAGAAATGTGTGATCAGCGATAGGATGCAATAAATGAATACAGATCAGGCTGGCTCTTTCATAGCTTTCACAGAACTGAAGAAAGAAAAAAAAGACATAACCTCCTCCGAAATAGCCTGTCGCTTGGCTTTCACTGCACCTATGACGCAGAAAGTCAAAAAAAACCGGATTACATGCAACAATGCGACAGTGAACTGAAATAAATGATTTGGTTGACATTAAGAAATTGCAGAGGAAGTAAATGACTGGTGAATAATAAGTTTTGGTTTAGGTCAATCAAAACTACCAATTATATAGTTTATTGCATAACTTTTAACTATAATATCATTTCCCTTCATCAAATCTACCTCTACAACATTTCCTAAAGCAAAATTCCTTTTGATCTTCTACTAGCTTTAAACTTGAAATGTTGACTGGAAAAATGCTACCAACAGAAAAATGACGAAGAGACAGAGAAAAATGACTACATATTTTCTCTCCTGAAGAGACATAAACTTGACAAGATATCTTCTGGTCATAATCTTCATCTAATAAAGTGAGGGATCTATCCAATGAAATTTGTAGATGTTAATCATTCATTCCATTAATCCCCATTACGTAGTAAAGAGAGAGAGAAAGAGAGAGAGAATTCATTGCTGCACTTCTTCGCTGTGACAAAGATTCGACCTGCAGCAAAGTCTACCAAATAATGGCCCGAGGCAGCAGTACTGTTTGGAATTCTCTTCCAGAAGTTTAGGAGTGGAGAATTTTAAGAGTCTAAAGAAGTAAGGATGTCTTAGAAAGTGATACTCGGTACCACCGAGACTACCGTCATCCTTCTTCACTTCCGATGACAATTTCCAGCACGTATGATATAATACGACAGCAATAATAGTAATAAGGGAAGAGATAGTGGAGCAGAGCTCCTCTTGTCTTGCTTGCCCAATATTATGGCCAGAAGAGGATGGGGCGGACGATCGATTCACAGCAATATTCAAGAAAACTTCGCTCTGTGCCTAAAGGCTGAAAGTGATAAGCAAGCAAACAAGCAAGCAAGCAAGTAGACATCAGCCGATCGATGGATTGGATGTGTAACAAGTGGAGAAGTAAGATGACTAAGGGAAGCAATGTGAGCTTCCAAGGGAAGGTGTCACCAGGCAGCATTAGCCTAGTAAATTGATGCCCAAATAAATGTAAGATTTGGCTATCGGTTACACTATCTTACTGCTAACTTTACCAAACTCTCGAATAGCCTTAATGATTGAAAAATTTCCCGACGAGCAAATATGAAAAAGATCAGATCAGGTATAATACCTATGATTTTAGAAACAAAGGCAGTAATCACTCTCCTTATCAAACATAAAAGACATCTATCAGCGAGTGCTAATCGAAAATCGCTTTAATATGAAAGCATCATTTCAAAATGAAATGAAAATCACGTTTGTAATAGGCGAAGAAATGAATAATTTTAATGACTTTAACGTAACTGAATTTTGTTCCTTTTCGGTATTCAAACAAAGAAATAATGAAGGAAAAAGATTAGAGGAGAAATATGATACGATTCTGAAATTGAAGGAGGAGTGAAAGTGTTAATTGGGAAAAGAATTTAAGCATACGGAATTAAAGAAGATGATGATGAAAGGAGAAAAAGCCAAATACTACCTACCATTATTCCTGTTCAGGAGATTTCATTGCTCTTCCCGCTACTGCACCTTTTCTTCCTGGAAGAAGGCTTGAAGAAAAGAAATTTCCTGAAACCTTCACATTCCCGAAAGAAATGAATAGGAATAGCGCTAAAGGGATAATGCTGGAAGGTGACATCGATTACTCAGGCAGTGCTATGATTACAGTATGTTGTAGCATCATCAAAAGAGGATAGCCGGACTGCAATGATGACACTGAGGAAGAATGGCGGGGTGGCGGTGATTGCAATGATGTGAAATGAGAGAAAGGAAGAAGCGGCACAATTGCCAGCTAATTTACTTCGTGCTATTTTCTGATACGAAACTAATAAGAGGAATAGTAATTTCGACTTCTTGCATTGCATAGAAGCGAACCATTTCAGCACTTTTCCCCTTCCCCTGAAAGAGGGTAAGAAGAAGATGTGAAAGTGAGATTAGAAGAGAAAAAGGCTCTGAAAGAAGGAAGTGAAGATAATTGAATTGAACTGAACTGATTAACCGAGTAGGTTCGTCCCTTTCCACTTTTAGCTCCTTCAATGGTTCCATTAATTCTTTTAGGAATTGAATTAGTACAAATTAACTCAAATGCTTTTCATTATCAAAAAGAAGTAAAACGGCAACGCAAAACAATTTTCAGCATGTATGATAAACAAAGATGAAGAGGAATAATTTCTTTTGAATGAATCATTTTTAGATGAATTGCGGAAAATAAGATAAGAATAGAAAAATTCATCAAGATTTTAGCCTTTTCGGCTAATAGGAATTCTGAGATCTTTTGCTGGCTTATAAAATCCATTTCAATCATTACTGAATCTAAAAATAAGACATATCTTTTGAGGCATTCATTCTGACTTTAAAAAGGTCTATACCATCGAAACCGGGCATACTTGCTTATAAAGGAAATGTTATAACATGTAACTGATGTTATGCAAAACGAGAAGAGTAGTAAAGTTGGAAGGATTGGTGTAAGCATGTAAGCCGCTAAGATTGCATTTCATACCACTTCCGCGGAAACATAAGGAAAGCAGAGCAAAATGAACCAATTTCCTGCCAATATTTATTGTCATTTCGTGCACACATCACAAATGCTCATTTTCAACCAAAGTGGTAAACTGTCGTAAAGCAAACTACCACCGAATAGGCTATTTCTCAAATCAACGAATCAAGGAACCTGATGCGCTCTCTAAACCACAGTAATTAATTACCGTCCAGTCATTTGCATAAGCTATTATTTATTGGGAAGATTTATTAATTTTAAAAATATCGACGACTAAAATATTCGCAGTTTTAAAATCAAAATTCTAGCCGATAGTGTTAACTATTAACTGCAACTGATCTATCCGTTTATTACAGTCTTGGATGAAAAGACGAAGTTAGCAAAAAGATGTAATTACGATATGATTCTTTGCGCTGTTGTGATGATGCAATTTTAGAATATATGACCCAAATTGGCTGACTTTTTATCTGCCAATAAGTGGCCAACTTTTCTCAATTTGATTTCAGCTTCTACTCATCGTTGATATTTTCCCTCAGCCGTTGCCACCTCAATAATACATTATCATCCATTCAATCGGGTCATTTTTTGGAGATGAAATGCAATGTTCATTCAATTCAATTTCAGTAAGGAATTAGATGAGAAAACAAACTTTGAAATGCTACATTTGAAATTTTGCTCTGAAATTATGCAAATCTAAATACATTGGTTCAAGTATAACAATTGATGAAGAAGACAGAACCGCTGAGGAAGAAAGGGGTACGAATAATTGGATTGAATAGATGTATAAGAAGAAGGAAGCGGTGAGATGCAATAATCTTTCAAACTAATTATCGATCAACTAATAAGCTTTAGCTAATGAATAAATGATTAAATGAACGTAAAAATGAAATGTAAAAAGGTGGAAGTGAATTGTGATCGATTGGTTGAAAAATAACATAACAGTAAAGTTTCCCCTACTCAAAGACTACCAGATTGAGATAAACAGTTCACAGTCGTCGTCATTCATTAATGGCTACATTTGGCCACGATATAATTCATCACAAATCCTAAATCAATTCTTCTCCTCCATCGAAAATTGCATAAACGGTGAAATACCGGAAAGCTAATGTGTGGCAATATCATAACTCTCTCTTATCATTTGCCCCGGTATAAATCAATTGGCTGATGCCACTCTCGTAATTAATATTGCAAATTAGAGAGTTGTTTTTTAAAATGTTAAATGAACCACCAGACTTCAACAGCAGTCAATAAATAGCGCTGAATCGAGATCGTCGAGACTATTCCGGAAAATTGATTTCTTATTTAATTTTAATTAGATAATAGAAATATTTGTAGATTTGTTGGAACAAATATAAAGAGACATGGATGAAATTTCCTAATTTTTGGATGATACCACAAAGGACAACTGTGAACGAATAATAATCACACCCCTTATTTTTAATGTCATTTATGAATTAGCGAAATGAATACGGAGTCGGTTGAAAATTTTAGTCACTCCTTTTTCTACGAGTTTACTTTTATGAACAATATACCAATTCATTGCAAGTATTGATGTTGAGATGAAGAATGCTATCCACATTTGATATATTATAATGTTGTAAATGAAACTCAGTAATTACCACTGAAAAATTTATCTCTCTCAGTATTCAGCATGTATTGTTTTTTTTTTGTCGTTAAATAGTTGAAATTTTGTTATTATTTAAAAAGGATTGTTTGAACAGAATTAGAGATATCATTAATCTATCTCATCGCTATCAGTGGAGAAGTGTTTATGATGATTATCTGCTGGCATGTTATAATTCAATAAATTATTGCAAGGTATTGCTGA